>PUFA01002349.1:0-27545 GCA_003508835.1 Eonycteris spelaea | reverse complement strand
TTACACCTTGCTTTGCCTAGGGCTCCTAGCATTATAAAAATGAAGAATAACTGTCAAGAAAGTTCACATTGCTTTAGTGGCATTTATCGAAAATAGCATTAGTGACTTCCAGAGAGCACAGATGTTTATTCCTTCCCTCCCCAAATTCCACTGAAGAGATGAAGATATATAAAAGGCAACAAAATCCACAGCCAGGGAGAGAAAAGGGCCCCACCAGTGAATGAGAGAAAAGGGACACACCAATTTGGGATAGAAAGTAGGTAAAATCACATTGACCTACAAAGTAAAGCAAATTATATTTGAGAATATGAACAAAAAGGTGAGGAAGAGATGTCATTCCTACAGGAGGACCCTGAGAAGTTTCAAGCTTGAAATAATTGGGCCCCAATGTCATGAGTGGACAGTAGGGCAGTAACCATGAAAATCAGTCCTCCTCCCTTCCCCCAAACAAAAAGTCAGAAATAGGTACGCTTGCGCCCCCCAGATAAAGCCAAAAGTTAAAGAAAATAAGGACTAGGACTTCTACTGTGAATACTGGTATTAGCAAACACAGCAGAAACTTAGGCTTTATATCACTACAATTCACACTGAGGAAATAAAGTTCAGGCCACCATGCTCAGCAAAGAAGCTGCTCCACTAGTGTAACGCCTGGGACAAAGGGGTACAGGTTCCCAGCCTTTCCACCTGCTACTATCTGCTCACACACGCCCAACTGAAATCTTCAAGTCTAGGCGCCCTGGTACATGGAGCCAATGTTTTATCAGTCCTCTCATTTAGAGAAAACCATGCCTATGAACTACATTAATTAAAATATAAATGGATAACTGGTGTCCACCAGATGTTTGAGGAAAAAAAAAAAAGAAAAAAGACCAAAAACTAACAGAACCATTGATCCAAAACAGATAATTCAGGAAATAAAAGATAATTTTTATTCTAATTACCATTTTTACAGATTCAGATTTTTTGTATCCAAATCTTTAATAATAACGTTTTAAGTATTAACCAGGAAAAAAAAAAAGTGCTACTTAAACTCTCTAAGGACAATAATGTTGGTGACTTACGGAGGATGGGCAAATTTCAATATCAGATATCAAGAAAGGTCTCTATCACTGGTTTTCCTCAAAAGGCAGATAAAACACTTAGAGCCTGTTTTGAAAACGTGTACGTATATGGCGATACAAATCCCGGACATGAGCAAAGCCACAGAATCCGCCGGACCAGAAGCAGGTTCCCTACGCAACCTACGGTCTCGGGAGCAGCTAGCACTAGGAGAGGGGAGTACCTGCACTCCGGGATGTTGCGACAGCCCGAGGGCTTGACAGTGACAGAAGCCAATGCCACAGAAAGAGACACCGTGGCTAAAGTCCTTCTCAGGATGCGTTCGGCCATCAGCGCCCCATGCGCGGATTGACGCAGTGAGGTCTCTCTCAGCCTGGGCGGAAGCTTCCGTGCGGAATCTTGCGCCACAGCCCCGGGCCCCGGGTATTTGGTGGGCACTAGGACCGGGCCGCCCTCCCGCTTCCGAGGCTAGCTAGGTCTATCCCATAAACACACGGGGGCCTGCAGGCCTCTCAAAAGAAGCAGTCCCGCTGCTTCCCCAGTCCGACTCTTTCCTAAGTGCGACGAAGCCAACCAGATCCACAGGGGACACCGACGCTCGCTGCCTCAGCTGCCGGGGAACAGCGACCCGAGCCCCCTGACGTCCCTGAGGCGTGACCGACGCTTTACGGCCGCGCCACAAAGCGGACTTTACAGAGCGCCTGTGCTCTTCGACCTCCGAGTCTGCGCAGGCGCTTTAGGGGTGAAGCGGAGGGGAACAGCGAGAAAGCGATGGAATTGTCTTTTTTCTGGCAGGAAGGGGTTACAGCCAGTTGATGTAGTGAATCACGCGCATCTTAGTCATGTCTGAGTAAGTCGTGATAGGAAAAGAAAGTAGAAAAGAGACAAAATCAACCAACAGAGCTTTTTCTCTTCCTTTTTTATCAAGTTATTCGCTGCAGTTGCTGAGTTTCAGTAGGCTTTGCTGGATATGGCCTGTTTTAAACCCGTGTAGTAAACCAGCTGTGAAATAGGCACTCAGCCAGGAGCAGAAACAGAGGTCAATACTTAGTTAAAACTGTAGGCAAAAATTAGCCAAACTGGAAATCGGAAATCCAGATTGTCCCAAACAGCTTGTAACTGGATTTCAACTTTTATATTATTAATGTGGCAAATATTTAATTTTTCAGCACATACTGCACTGTTACAGTGGTGTAGTATAGACAGTGGTGCAGTATTGACCATTTTAAAAGCCAGATTAATCAGACTTTAAGAAGTACGTTTCTGACAGCAGAACTCTTGTATAATGATACCATCTGAACTGCTCAGGGAGACTTGACCAAACTACTAAGGCTTCTAGCAGCTTAAGACCTTGTTCCTAGGAGATCCCAGCGGCCACCCAACCTCTCCCCGCCCCCCCCCCACCAGCAAAAAAAAAAAAAAAATCCTGTCCGGAAAACCTCAACACTGCCTGGAGAATTTATTGTTTATTCCAGCCAAAACCTGGTAATAGGCAGAAAGGCCCGGGACGCCTCTCTTAAAAGATGTTTCCTTAGAAAGCTTGCAGTTATAAACCTTTCTCTGCCATTTGTGATGTAAATGTACCACCCAGAACTGTTGCCTCTAGGACATAAGAGCCCCTTTCTTTGAAATACAAACATTCTGGGAGATATTTTCTCTCTCTTCCTCCTCCCTCTCCCTTCCCCTCTCTGCTAGTTTCACTGAGTCCCTGTGGAAGGATAAGGGCCTAACTTCAGCGCCAGCCTTTCTTCAACTTGCACTACTGCCTCCTGTTCTAAAGATAGTTCTGTTCCTCTCTTATAAACTCCAATTAACAAACCCAGATGTCCTAGTCAGGTAGATTACTCATCCCCTTAAGGACCTTCAGTTCCTTTCCCTTGGACACTCCACCCTGTAAAGTCTCCTGATTTTTTTTCAAGGAAGTTGAAGTCAGTTCATGCAGAAGTATTGCTGAATAAAATCTGTCTTTATGGCTTTAGCTACAGCTTTATCTTTGACAGTTCTTTTGGGTAATGAAGTACTATTAAAATGTGCTTGCTTTGTCAAAAATATCTAGGTTTGGCTTCCTCTAGTCAGATAAATATTGTTCTCAAATGTTGATAACCATCAACTTCTGCTTAAACTGGAAATGTATTATGCAGATTCTGTTTAAAATGTACAGCTCATTTTAAAGTCTGCTGAGAGATTAGTCATTGGGGAGGAGAAGAATAAGGCAGTGAGTCTCAAAATCTCTGATCAAAGAATGGGAAAAACAGAAAGGAGTGCTCATAGAAAGTTCTTGAGCCTTACTCTTCTAACTCTACATTTCTTAAGTGAGATTGGAGAGTACTTAGTTTAAAGACCTACACAACTATGCAAACGAAACCAATTCCATGGCCATGGAACTACACCACAATTGGCTCAGACAGCCAAGTGTCCCAGGTTCCTCCTCTCAGGAACTGTTCTAGAATTTACCTTGTGAGTACACAGTGTGCTGCAGCCCACTCTTAGGCAAAAGCAAAATGCTTTCTTAAATATATACAGTTTTATGTAACTGTTCATTTAGCTACATCCCAAATTAAATAAGTGTCATCAAAATTTAAATGGGGCTTTTGTTTTTTTTTTTTATTTTTTTATTTAGAAACCACATACCAACTCTAAAGGCATCTTAATTGGTGAGACAGGCAAAAGATGCTGAGAAATAAATGTATATATTGTGATATATCAACATTTGTAATGTACATACTTTTTTTTTTATTGATCCCCCTTTACTCCTTCTGCCTCCGTACTCCCCACTCCCCTCTCCCCTTTGGTAACCGCTAGTCTATAGTCTATGTCCATGAGTCTCTGTTTGTTTGTCCTGTTCCTTTGTTGCTTTAGATTTATATCCCACATGTAAGTGATATGTGATTTTCAACTTTTTCTGTCTGGCTTATTTCGCTTAGCACGATTATCTTGATGTCCATCTATGTTGTCACAGATGGACAAGGTCCTGCTCTCATGAAGCTTACTTTCTAGTGGAGAGAAATAAACTATTAATAAGTAAACTAGGAATTGCAGACTAGGAGAAGTGCTATGAAGAAAATAGACTACTTTCTGTGGAAAATAATTGAAGCAGGAGTGACTACTTTCGATGATAAGTGTCCGAGAAGGCTTTTCTGAGGAGGTCTCATTTGAGAGATACCTAAGGACATGAAGCAGCCAGCCATTGGATAAACTAGAGAAAGAACATTTTGGACAGAGAAGACTGTAAATGCAAAGTCTCTGAGGTAGGGAAGAGCCTGGCCATAATAAAGGAACAGAAGGTCAATGTGCTAAAGCATAGCAGTTAGCTGGGAGAATCCTGATCCTTGATGAAGCTTGGCGGACAAATTCGCTGCTTCTTAATACCCACTTATCCATTCTCCCTTCTTCCATGTCATATATAGAAATGTGTCCATTTAAAAATTTATCGCCCTATGCTCCTTATATCTAAAGGGACCAACTGACCCTTCCTGGCCAAAATAGATGAAAGCGGAAGCCTAGTGGGAAGGCTTTTATTTTCCTGGTGAAAAGGGACTGGCTCATTTGGCAGCAATTATTAGCCCTTTTGCCATTTCCCTTCCCTCCTTTATTCCTGTTTGGGAGAAGGCCACAATCCCTAAAGAAGGAGCAGCTATCTTGAAACCATAAAGACAAAAGCCACATGGATGGCAGAATAAGGTGAAAGAAAAAGCCTGAGTCTTTTATGACTTCTTCAAGAACTTGCAACAGTCCTGAATAGCCTCCTTCTGGACTACTGAGAAAAATAAGCCCCTGTTTGGCTAAATTACTACAGAAGGTTTATTTTATATAAAAATCTTAACATAAGATCCAAATCATATAAAATCTTTTAGGCCATGGTAAGGAATTAGGAGTTTATCCCAAGTACAATGGCAAGCCATTAATACTCCAAACTCTATTCCTACAACATAGAGACATAGGTATTCTAAACCTGGGAACTAGATAAATAGCAATAATGAACAAGGGTTGAAATGGAAAGTCGGGGAACCGGTTTGAACACTCCCCTCCACTACTGTCATTTCTGTCTTCCTTTTCACAATCTACGTCAGAAGTAGCCAACTTCCTTCTTTCTCTTCCTTTATGGCATGGCTTTTGTTCACTTTTCATGTTCTTTCAATCAGAAGAGACTTCAAACTCACAAGTTCTGTTGATAAGTTAATGCATATTGAGGAAATTTTAAAATCCTTTTTCATTGGACAAAGTCTGGCTTTCAAGATTAATCCTGTGCTAGAGACTCAGAAATCCCATATGACAGTCCTTTCTTTGTTCTAATTTATATCTGTTCTTCCCCCTGAAACACTGAAACCATTATGCCAATGGACGGGGTGTCCCAGGGCAATAAGGTACACAGAATATTGTTTAAAAATTTAAAAACATTTCAAAAGTATTATCTCATGTAATTTGAGCAAATTATTTAACTGTGCTATATACCTGAAACTAAAATAAAGTAATATTTAATGTCAACTCTAATTGAAATGGAAATTAGAAAAAATAATTCCAATTTTTTTAAAAAGAAAAAGGTAAACACAATCCAATATACAGATGCCTTACTATTGAATTGTACACATGAAACGTATTGGATTCCGTTAACCAATGTCACCATAATTAATTAATTAATTAATTAATTAAAAAGAAAAAAAAAGAAAAATGTTTTCCAAAGTTTTCATTGTTAGAGTCGTTTTGTGGAAGAAATGAAGTAAGCTTATTTAACAGTCCAAGAACAAAATACATTTTGTTTCCACATTTTATGTAATTTTTTTCCTTTTAGTGAGTTCCATAAGATTGCATTAATAACCTCTTATCAATATTTATTGCTAAGAAAGAAGTTAGAAACTTGGGTTTGCATGAAATTGAAACTGCTGAATACATTAGTAGCGCTGCAAGGAGGACAGTAAGAGCTGTCTGTGAGGAGAAATTTTCATTAGAAAGGCTAACCTTATAAACAGTTCTTTGTTCTGCTTCTGTAAATACGCTTGCCACATAGGCTGAAGGGCAGGATGACTTTGATATTAACTAGAGAATCATCTTCTTTTTGTTTGTTCTGTCTAGATAACAGATGTATTGCCTAAATTTCTGTTCAAAAAATCCCTCACTCTGTAACTGCCTGTACCTCATAGCAACTCCCGTGCTCTGTAACTGCCTGAAGACAAATTAACCAATCAGCTCTGCCAACTGGCCAATTTTAACTGTGTGGATAAGCTCTATAAAAAAAAAGCAAGGTTACCCCTGAGCTCAGGGCCCAGATCCTCAGCGCACTAGTTCTTCTGGGACTGCCAGCGTAATAAACTTGAGTTCTCCAGCTCTCCAAGTGGTGCTTGGTTTCTTGTCCATCAGATTTTTCTGCAACATTTGTACATGCTTCCATAATTATGAGTTCCCATCCCCATCTTGCCACCGTCCATTTCTCCTGTCTATTGGAGTGTACGTGCATTTCATTTGTTACTAGCTCAAGTAGGGCATCTTCCATACTGAATGCAGTGTCTTATTTGTTTGTTGTTTGTTTTTAAGAATTAATTTATTAAAGGAAACAGATCACTTTCACCTAAAGTGAACAGAAGTGGAAGGGAAAAGGTCAATACAAAATACTGGTAAAACTATAAAATGCCACAACTCATTAGAGTGGGCACTTAGGCAATCATGGGTATGCACACAAGAAAGCTGTATTCCTAAATACAGTAATGTTCCTAAAGGACGTCGTTCCTTCTGGTACAGAAAAGTGATCTAAATATAGTTGACTATCACATATTTACGTATAGCTAGCCAAAGGGATTTGGCAGACTGCTAGCTCATGGATTCAGCCACTTGACCTATACCACTGTGCAAATACAAATTAAATGGGTAAATTAAAAGAGGTTTAATTTCTCTATGAAGAAACCTCCCCTTCCACTTTCAGAATCTGTATGCCCTTTTCAAATGTAAATCTCTTTAATAGCCGGTCTCAACACAGGTTTCAGAAGTCAAATCTTTGGTAGTCCAATGGTCCTCAACCACTGGAATATTTATTGAGATTATGTGTGGAGCACTTAAAGCCTGTCAGAAGTCTAGGATTCCTTTGTAGCTTTACGGCTAGGATTACTGCGAAACAATGTCAAAAGCGGGACATTTAAGTTTAACAAGGAGAAAAGTTAAAGGTGCCATACTTGCACATGGGAAAATAAAACTCCAGATACTGAGTTTAAGAGCTGGGACTATATAGAGAATATGGTAGTCCCTATGACAGGGTGGGGGAACTCTAGGCCATATTTTTGCCCTGAGCCCAAATCAATTCCATATAGACATTGTCTACCAATTCTGGAGAACAGCTTAATAATCTTACCTCCGAAGAAAACACAGACAGGATTCCTCATTCATGCCATCAAGCTTTTCCTGTCCTTGTCAAATGTAGGCCAAAACAGAGACTAGGTTCCATTCTTGAGGCCCAGGAACTGTTACTGAAACAAAGGGGTGGGTCTGTGAGCATCTAAGTCCAATGAGATCCATACAGGTTTTGCAAGCAAAGAAAGTAACAGTTTGTTTTAGAGTGTTGCAAATCCCAGAGACACAAGTGAGCTAAGGCTTAAAGACCTGACTCCCCGAGTGTCTCTAAGGGATAAATCATATAGGGAAAAATCATTATCCATGGAAACTAATGTTGGGGTCATGGGTGCTACTGATTGGATGGGGCTGGGGTAACTGATCATTGTGTCTGGTTCTGGAATCAGCCAGTGTCATCCCATCTAGTCCCATGGTCGGTGGGGTGGTTCCACCTTGATGGGCCCGGGGTTGAAACACTTGGAAAGCCAAGATGTTATCCTTAGTATAACCAGAACTTATTGTCCTCTTGATCATAGACTTGAGACTTTATTCTTAAAAGATTTGGTTCAACCTTATGTCCTAAGGCTTGATGATTAAGGGAGTAGGCACACAAAGGCAGAAGGATAAGGTTCAGAAAAGCAAGTGAGTCACAATGCTGTTATTGTACTAGGCAAAGCCCGTTTGAATCACATTTTTCTGTGAACTCTTGTCTTTTCTCTTGCTAATCTGTAAGTGTGTGTTGTCTGCTTCATTCACAGAACCTCAATTACTTAACATAACAGAGTAGCAGAAAACTTTTTCCTCATTGGGCAAGAACAGCAGGATCCAGTACCCAGTCGAAGAGTTTCCTGACGATGATGTAGGCGCAGGGACACTCCGTCCGTAGGAACAGAAGAGGAGGCAGAAAGCTTGGGGTAAGGTGCAGAGTCTGATGGATTTGGTAGCGGGAGGATGAAGACATTCCTTGCAATTGCTTCTATGTTTGTCAGTTGAGACAAGGTCATCAGCTGAGAGTTATGTGACCTAGGCCCAGTGACCAGTAGGTGCAGGTCAATATGACTTTAAATGCCACATGTGTTTCACTCAAACATGCCAGACACATCCTGCCTCAGGGCCTTTGCATCTGCATATATGTGTTGATCTTCAGTATAAAAGATATTTCTCTCTGTGGAAACTAACATAAAATATTTTAAAAACACTACATTACATTAAGCTGCCTCCTCTTCTCCACTCCTATAACTTAGGCCTCCTATAACTATATAATGAAATTAACCTTTTGATAAAGTAGTACTTTTTAAACAAGATGACTTTGTCTTTCCATTTTCTTCCATAGTGTACATGTTGTTGTGGCTTTATTCAGTCAGATTTTATGCAAAAATATGAAAGAAAATAAATTGTTGGAGAGGTATTTTCCTTATTGTCTTTAAGAAGAAGGTAGAGTTTTCTTTTTTAAAAAAAGAAGGTAGTGATTAATTAGATATACTGAGCTTGTGGTTGTGAGAGAACTTAATGTATATAAATGTGTAACAGAAATTTGAATATGAAGTATAAAGTTCAGGAGAAAGATCAAAGCCAGAGCAGTACATCTGTGAGTCACTCTGCTGTAAACTGAATATTTGAATTTTGAGTGCTCCCACATTACTATGTTTAAACTCAATCCCCAATGTGATGGTCTTTGGCGGTGATTAGGTCATGAAGCAGAGCCCTCATGAATGGGGTCAGTGCCCTTACAAAATAGACCCCAGAGAACTCCCTCATCCATTCTGCCATTTGAGGACACAGGGAGAAGACAGTCATCTATGAACAAGGAAGCAAGTTCTCACCAGATACGAAATCTGCTGGCACCTGGACCTTAGACTAACCAGCCTCCAGAACTGTAAAGATAAATTTCTGTTGTTTATAAGCCACCCAGCCTATGGTATTCTGTTATAGCAACCTGAATGGACTAAGACACCATCAGAAAGGGGTACAAAATGAAGTTATGGGCTAAGGTTAAATGTCTAAAGAAGAGAGGGTTTGACAGATTCTTCAAACTTCAGATTCAATATCACATCCTCTTGCCACCCTAAATAAAGAAGGCACCCTTCCCACTTCTGTTATTCTTGTTAAAGCACCCCTCTGACTCTTCCATAGAATTATTATAATAGCAAATTTGTAATTATATATTTATATGGGCTATTACTTCATTTTCAACTTTCCCCACTAGGGTATAAGAGTCAAAAGGACAGAGGAGGGATTTTATTCAAAATCATAACAATAATAATGATAGCAAACTCGTCTAAATGTTTTGTGTATAGCACTAGATTTATCTTCACAGCAATCCTAAAAGTTAGATTCTATTCTTATCAGGTGCCTTCTATCCCTCCCTCTCTCTCCTTCCCTCCTTCTCTCTCGCTCCTCTACTCCATCTACCTATATATAACTGATATAAAGGTTTCACCAGAATATTTACTCTGAACAATACCTTACGGTATTTTCTATAAATATCCTACATATTATTTTTTAAATGCTAGTATGACCTTCTAAATTGATTTCACAACAAAATCCATTCCCTGACACACTAATAATAATGCACGGTTTTTAAAAACTCCAGATTGAAATATCAATACACTTTCTTTTCCAATTGGGCAGAAGTTCCTTCAGTCTGCTTAGTTGTTGATGAAGCAAGTGATCTTGATAATACTGAATGAATTTTAAAACGCTTAATAATCTTGAACAAAATAGAATTCACTATTTGAAAATGAAGACTCTTCTTACATGGACCAATGCAGTTCTTTTTTTCCTAGTTGGATTTATGAGCATGGTTAAAATGCCCCTCCCCAGTGCCCTACTCTGCCTGTTAGAATTCGCCCACCCTCAGGACACAAATTCAATCCTCTAGTAAGTCATTCCTAACCACTGAAATAAATCTCTGTCTCCTCTATATGCCCATAGCACTTTTGGGTTCCAGTTTCTATTCAAATATTTGTTTGTTTCCCCAGGGTAATTTATTGGTCTGTGCTCTCTCTTAGATTATAGGATCCTAAAGAGGTAGATGTCTTTTCTCCACGATCATGTGCTGCCTAACATTTTGATCAACAACAGACTAAATATAAGACAGTGATCTCATAAGATTATAACAGATCTGAAATTCCTATCACCTAGTAACAGCATAGCTGTCTTAAAAAATATTTTTATTGTAGTAAAATATACATAACATAAAATTTCATCATAGCTGTCCTAAACATTGTAGACAACTCACTCCTCGTGTTTGCAGTGATGCTGGTGTAAATCAACCTATTGCATTGCCAATACAATTATGTACAGTGAATTCTTGATAATAAATGTTACCATTTTATTTATTTACTATTCTATACTCTTTATTGTTATTTTAGAGTGTACTCTTTCTACTTATAAAAAAACCCGGTATGCTATGTTACTGGCAGCAACCCCATACATCTTGCACATCTTGCCCTGTACATCTCATGTTTACTATGTCTCTTAATTGCATCATTTTCTGTTGTGCCGTTGTGCAAAAATATCCAAAAAGCTCCAAAAGCCCAGTGCAACGAAAAACCAAGCAGTAACTCAGCTGAAACATTCCTTTTATAGGAAAATTCTGTACAAGCTGACTGGTCAGTGTGAACACAAACTGTTACATACAGCAGGAGCTGCTAGGGTACAGTTACATTCCTGGAGCAAAGGCACAAATAGTTCCATTTGCAAGTTGAGCAAAGTGAAAGGGAGCTTTTGCATGAGGTCTTGTATGCAGTAAACATATTTGCAGAAAGCAAGCATATTTACAGCAGCAGAAAGCTGATTAGTTTTTAATGAAATTCCCCAAATTTCCTCTTTAGTGTTTGATTTAATCTTGTGTTGTTTTATACAGTAACATGCTGCACAGGCTTGTAGCTTAGGAGCAATTGGCTCTGCCATCCAGCTCTGCCATCCAGGTTTGTGTAAGTGTTCTCTGTGATGTTTGCACAATGATGAAATAGCCTAACAACATAACATGTTAAGCAGCAGAAAACTGTACTTCACATCCCTTGAGATGTCTTGCACATAGAAGATGTATTAACAGTTGTTAAACTGACTTAAATAGAATTGATAGTAACCACTTAATAATATTTTGTTGGCAAGAACAAAGACACTAAAAGTTTCTTGAGGGAATAATGAAAAGGAAGAATTCCTTTCAGCCTTTCCACAGTATAATAACAACATTTTCTATTACTCTTTTATTTAGAGAAAGGCCCATTTTCTTTTTTATGGATAAGTTATGTTTATGTTTAAATCAGAAAGGAATTTAAAACTAAACCAAGAAATTACATAAATTGTTTTTCAGTAAATGAATTACTGAATTAATAAATAAACTTAATTACTTGAGATTTCTAAATGGATCTTCACCTTTTAAGAAAGACAGTTTGCGCATTTTACATTGCAGCACAGTTTGTAATACTGACCTTTGTGTCATTACCCTAATCTGCAAAATGAGAAAATGTGGTATAAAGTAGATTATTAGAAAAAATTATACCTCGGAAAAGCTTGATTGTATCTTTGTTCAATTCTAAATAGAGAAAATGGGGACATTTAAACTTAGGTACCTTAAACCACGATCTTACAAGGGCTGCAAAATGTTCTAAGGAAAACAAGGGGCCATGGCACAGAATAATTTTGTCGGAACAACCTTTTGCAGAGTTGGCTACTTCCAGATTTTCCTCTTAGATGAATGCATAAAGACATTCACTGTTTGTTTTTTTTTTTCAAAATTCATTTAGCACTTACCATGTATCAGGCATTGTTCTAAATATTTGATAAATGCTAACTCTTGACAATCCTATAAGATAGTTATTAATATTTTATGGATAAGAAAACTGAGGCACAAAGAGTTTAAATGACTTATCCAAATTCACACATCTACAAATTGACAGAGCTGGGATTCCAACCTAACTTCAGAGGTTTTGCTCTAACACTGTGCTGACTCAGACTTCATAAAGGCCAATGATGAATAGTTTTGAGACAACAGTGATTTTCTCCGGTCAATGTGTCCCAGATAGCCTAATAAGCAGCATCATGCTGAGGAAGGCCACTATAGTTAGTCTCAAGGATGTAAATGCTATTTGCTGACTTTCAGCTTTCAGAATCAACCAATAGACAAAGCACAGAAAATACCACAGTTAAAAAATTGGAGGTAAATATTATCAGTCCCAACATTGGGAAAGTAAATGTGCAGATAAGAAAAGTTGGGAGGTAGTAATAGACAGCTGGGAAAAGAATAGGTGTGCCTCCTCTTGCAAAATGAGAAGCTAACAGTTTCCATATACAGCTGCTAGAAATAAGACATAAAAATTGTAAAAGTTCAAAAGTAGGACTAAATAAAGGCTGTGCCTTTTTATTATCTGCCCTGCTGAATCATTTTACATATTCTAAGTAAATATACTCATTACTTCATGTACTAGAGACCTCAATTAAATCTATGACTTAAGGTTATTGAGAGGATAAAAGGAACTGTATGGTATGTGAATCACTAAGCAGAATGTTTGCTTATAATAGTAAGTGCTCAAAACATTGAGTATTTTTTTTAATACCATTTCAACAGGTAAGAAGGCAGAATGAAACCAAGATGCTCCATATATATAACATTTTAAACTCTTCCAAGGAAAGGCATTTTTTTTTAAACTGCAATTATACAAAATCACTTACTTTACCACTGTACCAGATTAGTAGCTAATTATTAGTATAATTATAATTTATACAGAGTTGAGTAGCTGTTAAAGTACTGTACTTTATGTTAACTTATTTGAACTCCACTAGAATCCTGTAGGGTAAGTATCAGTAACATCCCAATTTTACAAATTAGGACAAATGCTCAGGGAAGTGGTCACAAACACACATGAGATTCACGTATGAATGCTTCCAAACACTGTGTTCTTCCCCTAATGGAACCTTGGATAACTTAGTTTTTTTCTTAATACAATTTCTTAATAGGAAAATAGAATCAGAGCCTCAACATATGTTGAAGTCAACATATACAAAGCAAACATATATACATAAACTGGGTCGCTATAGAAAATGCGTTGGGCAAAAAATATGTAACGAACACTGAACCTATGTCTAGTTCCAAGTTTTTACTTGCTGTGAGAACTTTTTAAAAATCAGTATGATTCATTTGTTTATAAAATAAAGAGAAAAATAACTTTTCTCTCTACTTCCTAGGAGGCTTTTTGAAAATGACATGAGATAATAGATGTAGAAAAGAACTCTGGAAACAGCAAAGTTTCTATACATGTGTTTGTACTGTTGTAAACTTGGGTTTGGGGGCCATGGGAAAGAACTGAAGACATTTTTAGAATTTTCAAGAACTCCACTGTGGAGTTCACCTTTGCAGGACTGTTACTATCTCTTCATTCCCTATAGCAGTGTAGGAGTATTTAAGTAAGTGGGAAGAGTATGAACTATCTGTGTACTTCCCTTTCTTGTTAACTTCCTGCCTCTTAAACATAAAGAATGACCATTAGTCACCCAGATGACAAGTCTCGTTCCAAGCACCTTTAGTGTCTTGCAAAACACCCAATTCAATTACTGTCAAGAACTTAATTGAAAAAAGTACACACAATTATTAAACTCTCACTTTTTTAACTCTCACACAAGCCCAGAGCTGGGCCTTTTCTTTTTTTTTTAATAACCAATCTCTAGGATTTTTCAAAATCACCAGTTAAATATTGAATACTTAGATATACAGGCTACTAAACCAAAACTTATGTAAGTAACTTTTAGACAAGGTAGTTTCTATTTTATTATCCATTCTGCAGGCAGTGCTTTATTAAGCTAAATAAATATACAATTACGAAAGGGCAACAAGTTTTTTTTCACAAATTCTAATGGTTAAATGAAAAAATCCAAAATAATGCTCTTCCTTGTGGGAACAATCGCCTTTAATATGATCAGATATTTCCTGGGCCTTAATTATCGTTGTTCCTGAAAGGACAAAATTTCACCCGTCCTCCGAGAAAGTCCTGTTTAGCTCAAACAAAAAGCGACGTAGCGTCGTCGCTCAGCCGGGAGCAGAATTATGGGGCGATTCCCTAGGCTCATTTAAGACAGGCGATGACATCTGCATTGCTAACTAGTGATGGGCGACCATCCCGTTTCAAAGAAGCATCTGGACTGCAGACACTGTCAATTATCCTTTAAGAGGAATTTATCAAATTTGGGAAAATAAGCAGCAACTAACCCTCCAAGGTCGGCTTACGAAACAGGAAAAATGGGAGTGAGACGACTTTGGCTGCGGGTCTAATGGGGTCTGCGCAGACTGGAACCAGGAAGCTTTCCTCTCCTCCCGCCTTTGTCCCACCCAGATTTCTGAACATTGAGCAAGCAGTCGCTCCTCATCGCAGCTTGAGCCAATTGGAAAAGACCTAACCAAGCCCAGCCCAGCGGAAGGGACGGTTTCAGAGTTTTGTTTCTTTTTGATAAGGGATCTCGTCCTTGCTCTGGCTTTCATTTTGGTTATCGTTTGACCGTACTAACCCTCCCGAAGCAATTTGGTGATTGGTAAAGTATACCAAATCCTTGCAGCAACCAACATGCTGCAGTTCGTTCTCCGCAATCTCTTGCTTCTGCCGTTACTGATCATCTATACCTTACATTCTCTCCTGAAGCTTTTTATTCCAAAGAAGAGAAAATCGGTCGCCGGAGAAATCGTCCTGATTACTGGAGCTGGACATGGAATCGGGAGACTGACTGCCTATGAATTTGCCAAACTTAACAGCAAACTGGTTCTGTGGGATATAAATAAGGTACACTGTTTAGTGTATTTCCTTCCTGATAACTTTAATCTGTGGGCATGTATGCATTTTGCAAGCAACAACCCCTTACAACATCTTTGTCAAGTAGAAAGAAAATTATTGAATTATAGATGGAGAACAGGGATTAATTAATGTGTTTATGAGCACAGATGAACGGACCTAGACGACAATAAGATTCTCAGTTACTGCCCATTGCCATTGTAAATTTCACTTTTTTGCCCTGACAATAATTTGTAATCTTCTGAATCTGATGTCTCCGATCTTTCTATCTTACTTATATGGAAAAATAGTTTTAGCTAGTATATTAAAAGAGTAAGAGGTTTGTACCTATTAAGAAAAATATCCTTCTTGCAGTTACTGAGGTGAGTGAGTTTAAAAGATACCCAACAGAAAGCAACATTACTATGCCAGAGTAATTTACAAGAGTAATTTTTTTAAATCATGTTTTAGTTAAACACAACAAATAGGAAAAGTCTTTAATGTAATTTTTACTGGAATAGTTGTAAGCTTAAGGAAGAGAGGAAGAATTAGAATTTTACCTTATGTTTGGCAAATGGTTGATATACACACGTTTCCAGAAAGCACTTGGCGGCCTGAAATGCCTACTTTACACATTAGTTAACATCCAATTAGTTAACATCTTAGCATAAACAAGAATTCATGGGATGTAAAGTTAAAGGAGAGCTAAACCCGGTATGTGGCTAATTGAGGTAGCAATCAGCAAATACTCCTTAATTATCTGTTGCCTAGATATTAAGAACACAGAGGCAAACAAGAATAGGGTCCCACGTTCTTACTCTAGTAAAGAAAATAGACTGTAAATAATTAATGCGCAATGAAAGTTTCAAACTAGATCTAGCCTAGTCTGGTGTGGTCCTAGTGGTGAAGGTCTGGTAATCTACTAAGCAATCTACTTCTTCATAGATAACTTACCCAATTTCTTGGATAATCCTAGAACTTTAGGTTCCTTTTCTGCAAAACAGATAAAACAATACTTATTTTAGAGGCCTGGGAGGATTATACCAAATACTACATACAAAGCATTTAGCACAGTGTCTGGCACAAGGTAGATACCAAATAACACATACTTAATATGACATTTAACGCCCTTTAATTTGGATTCCCACTGGCATTTATGACCCAGCAATACCAATTGACTAGTGCTTCCACAGAGAAATTTCCTCTTTTCTGTCCCTTTGCTTCCAGTCTGGTTGGCATGCCCTGCCCCTCTCTTTGCATGGCTCTTCTATTCATCCTTAAGAGCCAACGCGTGTACCTTTTCTATAATTGCATTGCATGCCCATTCTGTGTGTTCCCATAACTCTCTATATAGCCCTTGTATTATACTTACCACTCTATTAGTTTGAACTGGTAATATTCAATCTCTTATTCCAAAAGAATAACAATTTAATATGTTCCTACTAATATTATACTCATTTTATGTTTCTACTACACTGTGAATCCACTGAGGTCATGACTCTGACACAGTCATATTTGTGTCCACAAAGTCCTTCTAGACACCTATATATTAAAATGTTGGAGGAATGAATGAATGAATGGTACTTAACTCCTTATTTGTTTTGCAGCCAGAAAATTGATGTCCATGAATAGTTTTTAGTGGCACAGAAAAAAAGTTTAATATGATTTTTTTAAAAGCCCGATATGGAAGGCACATACATACTACATACATACACGCACAATGTAAAATTCATGAATACAAAACCAATATTTATTTTAACATTTTAATCTTTTTAAAACTTGCTTTAAGTTCAGTCCCAAATAAAAGAAGCTTGTTAAAGTATTGAGAGCAAAGTGTGCCTATATCCCTGTCAAAAATGTGTCAGTAAATTTTTACCTAATCCTAGTTCAAAGAATCTGACTACCCTTAATTCTTTTCAGCTGTTGGTATAATATACTCACATAATTTATTTTGTTTTCCTTGCCCTCTTTGCTACTTTTCCAGCATGGAATTGAGGAAACAGCCACTGAATGCAGGAGACTGGGTGCAAAGGCTCATACTTTTGTGGTAGACTGCAGTAACCGAGAAGATATTTACAATTCCGCGAAGAAGGTAAAATGTTACATCTGGTTAGAATCATGTCAGAGCTGGAAGAGATTTTGGAGATGATCCAGTCATGATCCAGACAAACTAAAAAAAGTTTTGTGATTTGCCCAAGGTTATGTAGCTAGCTAATGGCAGACCCAGAACTAGAACCTAGAACTGAGATTCCCAAACTTAAGTGTGTTCTGGAATCTTCCATGGAGCTTGTTTAAAAATAGGCACCCCAGAGGTTTTCTTTCAGTAGGTAGAGGGCTGAGCCCAGGAATCCACATATTTAATACCCTACATACACATCCAGAGCTTGCCCATCTGATTCTGGTACAGGTAAATTCTTGAGTGATACTGCAGGTCATTGGCACAGTCTTCTGAAACCCAGTCAAAAAACTGGGTTAGGGAGTCTGGATAAACCTGTTTATCCGTCTTGATTATAGATATGTCCATTTCTTTATAACATTATTGTCCTCTTCTATTTATAACTGAGATGTGCTGTGTATAATGGGATTTCACTTTGACCTCACACATGTACTTGATAACCAAATGTGATAATGTTAGGAAGGTCAGTAGAATTATGTGGACAAATAATCGTTCCTAGACCTCACCCTGAATATTCTGATTCAATACGATATAAAGATTCTGATTCAGCCATACCTGAGAACCTCTTAAATTTTAAGGAATTTTAGATTTGGGGACATTTTGAGCTAAGTCAAAAGAATAAATAGAAATTACCCAGTCTACGGCCATGCCACCCTGAACAAGACCAGTCCCATCTGATCTGGGAAGCTAAGCAGGATAGGGCCTGGTTAGTCCTTGGATGGGAGACCACTTGGAAGACCAGGTGTTGTAGGTGTAAAAGATAAAAAATGAGGAATTGTAAGCAGACTAGGTCCTTGCAATCTGTGAGGTCAACCAAGGGTTGCCTTGCCTAAAAAAAAAAAAAAAAAAAAAAATTATCCAGCCTAGTGATGAGAAATGGCTTTCCTAGGAAGGGGTACAGTAAGATCAAGGCCTATTGGTAAGAAGCATCTGCATTTAACAATAAGTATTTTATTCAAATTAACAATTATTCTCCTTCATAGAGATGAGCACTTTTCCAATAATAGTAATGTCGCCTTAGGCAAGTTACTCAACCTCTCTGTGCCTGACTTCCTGCAATTATAAAAGAAGGATCACAGATGAGGAATAAGTGAATTAATGATATAAAGTTCTTAGAATTCAGTAGTCACCCTGTAAGAATTAGTTCTTAGTATTATAATAGAACCATCAGTATTGTCTATATTAATTTTGTTATTAGCCATTGTAAAGGGGATTTACTAGCCCAAAATCTTTAGTTATCTAAATGGAAAACATTCATTTTCAAATTCATCTGGGAATAGGCTTTTCTGGAAAAGATAATTTTATTTGAACCTATTCCATGTATTTTCACTGTACTGTTTTTACTGAAATTGTTCTAAGATGAACTAACTCGATGCTTAAACAGTATACACAATACATATGATTATCAGATATTTTTAAGTGGCTATTTTGTTATCAGGACAGTTTTATGCCACCTTCACAGTTAAATGCTCAGCTTGCTTTCATTATTAAGAAATATGCAACCAGATATTCACGTTCCGAGGAGACAATAGGCAATGATGGGGAGCTCAAAGATGAAGGAAGGGTCAAGAGGGTCTGGGTGAGTACTCTGGCAATATAAAACAGTAATATATATTCTGATTTGAGATGTTTTTGGAAGCATAACAGCAACTTCATTCAAGCCACATGAAATATCCTGTTTTTCTAAATAACTTAGGAGCATTATTCTGAAAATAGTTTTCATATTGTGCTAGAGGTGTGGATATAGATACAGATAGTGTTGATCGAGGACCAGATAACTTAGTTTGATTCTTTCATAATTTAAATACAACTTGATGAAATTCAGTTCTGGCTGGGGAGGCTTCTCCGTGGCACACTGGTGTCCAATTGGGTGTCGATGGGTCTTCCCCTCCTCCCTTCCTTTCTGTTTGAAGTTTGAAACTTGTCTTGAGCTCTGCAGTCAGGAAATCTGAAAGAGCCCCAGTCATGTGACCTTTGGCAAGAAAACCATTCTATGTTTCATGTTTCTCATATTTAAAATGGGCATATTGAAAGTTGCTACCTCATAGAATTGCTGTGAGAATTAAATGAGATAATGAAATCATATAAGATGCATAATACTTACATAATATGTGAAAGTTTTTAGTAGGCTAGGTGCCATTTCCTCCTTAGTCCCCTAATACACTGCAGCACTAAATAATGATTATTAATAGAAGCTAGCTTTTATTTGGAACACAAAGTATAGCAAAATGCATTGCAACTCTAGGGAGCATCTACAGAGAAGCTTAATTACTCAAAAAAACATAAAATACTGAATGAGATATTCTTGCATTGCTAGCCCTTAGGCCTACTGCTTCTTGATGGAAAAAGGTTGGTGAGCAATAGAACGGAATGACCAAAATAAAAATAGAAGATGTAGCCAACTTAATGATGCAATCAGTTTTACATAGTTCCCCATAATAGTTCCTGCATTTGCAAATTAATTTAACCTTTTTTTTTTTTGGCTTAACTTTGGAAGTAGTATTTAAAAAATGAATTCTGATTATTGTTACTGGTTATATTTTTGTTAGCAAATACCCCTTGAACTATAACCCATAGAGCAAAGTCATGAGACTAAATTCCAAAAGAAAATTTTACTTAATAAACTTATAGGAAGAGCTGTTTTGAAATTAAGTACCTAAAATTTAAAAGTTATTTTTTTCCATGTTGGCACATGGAGTCAAAACTTTTTTCCCACAGCTTATGGAAAACAGATATTTCTTTAATGGTTATTGCATGGAAAACTACCCTCATACCTCTTAACGATGCAGATATTTTTCTTTATTTTTAAAGGTGAAGGCAGAAATTGGAGATGTTAGTATTTTAATAAATAATGCTGGTGTGGTCTATACATCAGATTTGCTTACTACACAAGACCCTCAAATTGAAAAGACATTTGAAGTTAACACACTTGCACATTTCTGGGTAAGTATGATTTCTTTTACAAAAAAATCCCTGTGTAAGACTCTAAAATTTAAAGTGGAGCTTTTGGTAGACATAGATGTATCAAATCAACTCAATACTAAAGTTTTTTTCAGGTACCAGGGATAACATACAAAGAGATCATTTTTCATACTAGGACCAAAATTCATCAGTATTCATCCTCCCCCTCAAAACAAAATTAAATAAATAAATAAACATCAGGTATTATATATATTTTAATTCTAAGCTAGAGTCTCACATCTCTGTGTGATCCTGTTTAGAGATGAAGTAGGGATTAGGTACTTTCTGAGTCATCTGCGATTTTATTAAAGGTGAACTCAGTTATCTTTCAGATTCTCATGAGACCCAGTTTTCCTATTGTATCCTGGCCTCAAAGTTGTAAACTTTATAAAAAACTCACCATTCAACGTTGTGTGTGTATATATGTGTTTGTGTGTGTGTGTGTGTGTGTGTGTGTGTGTGTGGCGTGCGTGCGTGTGTGTCTGGCCTAATTATTGCCAAATAGCCAGTTTGGGATGAATAATCTCAAAAGAATATTGGAGTCAATTGGTGGAAATGCAGTATCAAGTTATTGACATCTGTCTGTATTTTTATGATTTATGAGTAAGCTTATCTTTCTGCCTCCATTAGAATATAAGGTATTGTCTTATATGCTTCTGAATCCCCATCATATAGTAGTTGCTCAGTAAGTATTTATCGCATAAATATTTAGTGACGATTAGAAGATTACTGTTCTTCAGTATTCTAATGATATAACCAAAACTGTTTTCTAACAATTTCACATTAAATGTAAATTTTTTTGATAACTCTACATTATTATACCTATTTAGTGTATGAGATGATAGATGATATCAGTGACAAAAAGAAGATCAGTGGACATAACTTATTCACAATTTATTTATTTCCCGCTCTTTAATTCCCCCATTTCCACCCCTGACCTATGGATATTGCTGTTTCCCCTTAAGAACTGGATCTCTGAAGGTGGGGCGTCTCCCCACACACTCGTGGCATGCACCCAGAGCCTGGCACCCCAAGGCCCAGCACACCTGGGGTATAGTCTGTGGCTCCACCTGGGGCATGAACCCAGGACCTTCTGCATGCAAAGCAGATATGCTAACCACTATACTATGGAGCCACACCTAATTTATTCACAATTTAAATGAGATGGTTGCCCAAAGTTTTCAGTATCCATTGTTTAGCTTAATTTTTCTAGTCTGGGCATCCTATCCAGTTGCCATATGTTGGCACATTTGGCAATTAATCTAGGTTTTTTCATTTCTTCCAGGAACAATGTTAACAAAGTACACGTTTGTTTCAAAATGTTTTCAAGGAGTCTGAGAATCAGAAATAACAATATTTTTTTCCCTTAATAACAACTATTTCTAGACTACAAAGGCCTTTCTTCCGGCGATGATAAAGTGTAATCATGGCCATATTGTCACCGTGGCTTCAGGAGCTGGGCATGCGGGGATCCCTTTTTTAGTGGCTTATTGGTAAGTGAACATGTGTCCTTCATTGGTTGCTAAGCTTAACCTGGGTGTGGTTTCTTACCTGTCTCATGAGCATTATCGTTAATGATTTAGAGTTGAAGTTGCTGAAATAGGCACAAAGTTGCACAACGTGGCTTATTTAACCCCATTATCAGTCATTAATCCCCTCCTACGTTGACTGTTCTTAGAGGTGGCTAATTATCCAGAGAAATTATCCAGTTAGAAACCAGCTGCTTAAAGCATTTCTCATCCCTTTTAGCAGCAAGGAATTATAAAATAAGAGCAATAGTTTTATACTAGGAACATAAGTTAGTATCAATAATTTTAAATAATGTACTGTTGTGGAAATAAAATAGTGTGAAGACAACAGAATATAATGTGAGATTCTAAACATTAAAAGCATCCAAACAATGAAATTGTTATAAAAAGAGCTGTATATATTTATCCATTAAAAACACACACACTATTGTAATAATTAAAGAACATACTATAACAAGCAGGGCTAAGTAACGTGCCCCACTGTATGCTGTAAAGAACTGATCATTGAGGCGCTGCAGCCATGCGATCCTCCTGGTTGCATACACCCCAATAGTTCTTGGCTATTTCTATACTTTACAAATAATTTTTTTAAATGTTGAATTATGATTATGTAAATATACATACAAATAATGCTCAAATTTGTTTCCTATCATAGTGCTCTTTTGGAATTATGTATCTAAATACTAAAAACAATATATAGTTGTATATGTAGCTATAGATATGTGTATAAATATATAAACATAGGCATGGATTGGTAACTTTGATATATATATTCATATATATATTCTTGCATTTTAAAAGTTTGCAAGAATGTGTATTGAACCATTTACCCTAACCACACTTAGAGAATGGTTATTCTTAGGTAATAGCAAGAAAAATAAGATTTATTTTGTTTTTTTCTTCATCTGTGTTTTCTTTCCTTTTTCCTTTCTAAACATATATTTGTTTTATAATAGTTTAAAAAATAAATATAGACATGGATTGAGTTTTTTTTAAAAAAAGAATAAAATAACTGCTTAAGCAGTCAGAGAAAGACCAGACCTATAGTGTACAGGTGGTATCTTATCTCTTTCAAAGCTGATTTAAGTTAGCTGATTAGCCCCTAGCCATCAAGGGTTAATATAATCTGGTATTTATTTCACTTCCTTGATGAAGATAGTTGCAGGTACTGCTGCTAGTCTATTATATGACATTCCTGCCCTGCCAAATTCTATCATATTCTCCAGGTAAGCAAAGAGTATCAGAGAATGCAACAGGGCTATGAATTGTGTCACACTTCTTCCTTCCCTTGCCATAGTAAATAATGTAGCTCTTGATTCTGATTTGATTCTACCCCACTGAGTGTTTACAGTGAAAACCAAGAGAGAGTACTTTGTGTATGGAACAAATGTATTTTGGTGACTAGAGATGGTGCTTTCAACAGAAGTAAAAGTTCTTATGGAGTACTTGTCAAAGCAGGCGTGATATACACAGTTGTGCAAATTGTGCACTGCACAGTTCTAGGGTGCACTATTCACAGTCAGGTCCTTTTAGAGTTGAATGATTTTCCAGCAGATGGCAGTAAATTAGCTTGAGAAGAGGAATGGCCTTTTCTAATTTACACAACGGTGCCCTTTGGGCTAAAAGGCAAGGTTGCACCTACACAAGCTTTGGGACAGATTTGTGATTTGCTTGCCTTCGCAGAACTCCTGTTTGGATCCTTAGCTATCCCTGGCCTGAGCTGTCACAGTCTTTGGTCCTTATTGACTGCAGTTATCTTAAATTTAGTTTTTGCTCTGCAACTGATCAATGGTAGAACTTTCACAGAGATTCACTAAGACTTCTCCCAATAGAAAGCAATGTTTATCAGCTATTATTAAACTGAGGTGTTGCTTTCTAAAACAAATTTTTTATTGAAGTATAACATATATTTATAAAACTGCAGAAATCATGAGTAAACAGCTCAATGAGTTATTGCAAGTAGATACATCTGTTTAACCACAACACAGGTCAGAAAATAGAACATTACAAGACTCCGGAAGCTCTTTTTGGAACTCTTCCTATTCACCAATCCCTCTTTACTTCTTAAAGGTAACTCCTGTATTGACTTGTAACACCATTGATTAATTTTGCCTATTTTTGATCTTTATGTACATGGAATCACACTATTTTATGAGATTTATCCATGTCATTGTTTGAAAAAATGTTAATTTTTGAATTGATTCTTTTTTGAAATAGCTGCCTACGGATTACGTGTGGATAGGTTTAGTTTAATCATTTTCATGCCTGTATAGCATTGCATTCTGTGACTAGATCATTTTTTAAAATCATTTTATTTATTTTTTATTTTTTTAGATCATTTTTTATCCATACTACTGTTGATGAACATTTGAGTTGTTTCCAGGATAGGATTACTATGAATCTTGACTCAATCACTTAGTAATTTTATGTGACCTTTGACAAGTTACTCAACTTCTCTGTGCATTATTTTCCTCATCCATAACCTAGGCTAACTCATAACTTACCTAACTCATCAGGGTGCTACAAAGTTTAAATTATAATGTAATGCACTTAGCATAGAATCTGAAATCCTGCAAGTGTTCAGTGACAGGAGGGTATCTGCTGGGTATGTTCAATTCCACTTGCCTATATTCACACAAAATGGTAAGGTCCCTCCTCTCATTTTAGCTTCTAGAACGCTTTGCCCTAGTGGAATTAATCGTATATGCTATGGCTCTTGTTTGTTAGAATGAAATAAGAGAGGACCTAGAGTTATCTGTTTGTTTTTTTTCCATAATCCAGCCCTCAGCTATCATTGTCCAGAGTTGCAACTGTAGCAAAAGAATCCATTGCAGCTCTATATTAGAAAAAAAATATTTAAATTTCTTTTGGAGTCATATTTCAATAGTTTTAAAGATTAATGTAAAAAATGCATGTTGATAGAACTGAATTCATAATGAGGTTAATCTTTTGATTATATAGTTTTGCTGCTTGCTAAGTATTTTGTTCAAAAGTATCTTCATTTTAAAAAGAAAACAATTTGGTACCACAAAACTCTGGCTAATATATCTTATCAACTCAAATAGCCAATTTACAAGCATGAAAGTTAGCAGTATGGGAAGATGTGGCAAAATTGAGACCTGATCATTAACTTATAATGAAATGTGCTCTAAAAGAATAATTTGGAATAAGAAATATTAATTCAGATTATTAAGAATAAGAAAATTGTTGTAATATTAAAAAGTATGGGGGGAAAATCCGTTCACTTTTAGCTTTCAAATATACATATGTGTATATGTATGTGCATATACATATATACATATATATATATATTCATGTCTAAAAATAAGTTCACCTTGAAGTTCAAAAATATAAAATTCTTTTCACATGCTCAGGATCATTAACTCTGAGTTTTAATATATTCCTCCTCTTTTGGTTCACTTAAGAAAAATCAGAAAATACACTTTAGTAAAAGAAAAAAAGAAAATTTACTGATAATCTCATCATGCAGAAGTAACCATAATAAGCATTTGTTATAATTTTTAGGACATTTTAAATACCAATATATAGTCATACATTTTTAAAAACCTACATACAAAGCTTGCTTTTATTTAAGTTTAAATTGAATATTTCATATGTAAATATATATGTGCAACATCATTTTCAATTCCTGCATGGTATGCCATTGTACATATATGCCACTATTTATTTAATTTATCTATTATTGTTGGGTAATTTATTTGTCTGGACTCTTTTAGTTGCCAGGAACACAAGAGGCCAAAAAAGGAATTTTTTGCCTCTGCAATTACAATCTCAGGCAGGCTCCCCTTCTCTGTTAGCAAGTGAATTCCATGAATATATTAAAGTAAATAATGAGCAGCCTACAGTGTCATTAAATTTTATGGAAATAGCAACAACAAAACGAACACCCTACCAATTTTCCTAACAAGACATTTAAACCCGCTCAGTTGTCACTCTGATAAATGATGTTAGAATGAAGTAAATATTCCATGTCAGTGCTTTCTTAGACTTTTGTGTGCCTGTAAATTACCCGAGAATCTTCTAGAATGCAGATTCTGATTCAATAGGTCTGGTCTGGGCCTTAAAATTCAGGTGCTGGCCATGCTGCCCAACAGAGGCCCACACTTACCTAAGGAAAATAGACATCTGAATTAAATAGATGCAGCAGCTTTCTTGAATTATTTTGTGACCTCTCTGTGTTTATTTTCAGTTCAAGCAAGTTTGCTGCTGTTGGATTTCATTCAGCTTTGACTGAAGAACTTGCTTGCTTGGAAAGAACCGGAGTCAAAACATCATGTCTCTGCCCTTATTTCATTAATACTGGCTTCATCAAAAACCCAAGTTCCAGGTTAGATGAGACAGAAATGGAGATAAAAGGATTGGTGGTTGCATGAATATGAGCCATTCTGTGGGTTTTCCTAAGTGTTTTAATCCTTAAAACACCTGATATTCCATGCCCTAGGCTCATCTCAGCTTCAGCTTTTGTAGATTGTGGGAAAACAAACACATGGAGAGGCAAAGAGAGACAGAGAATGTATATAAATGTAAATATGAATGATACAGGTGAACTTACTAATCTTCCCTTTTTTTCTTCCCCCAAGCAGTGGATCTTAGACTTAAGTGTACATACATTTCACCAGGGATGCTTGGGAACTACAGAGGAGCCCCACCCCAGAGATGTTGATTTATTGGGTGGGACAGGGTAGTGGTGGGAATGGAAACCTGAACCTGTGTGTATTTACCATGCATCATAGGTAATTCTGATAGAGAGAACCCAGGACTACAATGTGGAAAACACTTTCTGTTGATAATCTAGAGATTATCTTCCAAAATGATATAAGACCATGGTCTTTCCTTGGTTAAAAAATAAAATTATAAGGATCTGCTCTGAGGTTAATTTTTAGTGTTTCTTTTCTTTGGGCATAGCTTTAATGTCTTTGTAAACATAATATATACTTTTTAAAATTCCAACATACAGAAAAATACAAATAAGAAAGTTGCTTTTTAGATTTTCTTAAAATCCTCTATGCTGTGGAAACTACTCTTAACATTTTGGTGAACATACTTCTAGACATCTCCCTAGGTACAGATAAAATGTCTAAATTTTATATAACTGGCATATGTTACACATGGGATTCTGGAAGCGGTAGGTAAACTGCTTACTTCCCTCAGCATTATGATTATAGACAATACTGTATTAAAAACTTCAAAGTTACTAAGAAACTAGATCTTAACTGTTCCCACTACAAAAAAGAAATGACAGTTATGTGATAGGATGGAGGTGTTAGCTAATGCTAGGG
Organism: Eonycteris spelaea; assembly: GCA_003508835.1. Lineage (NCBI taxonomy): Eukaryota > Metazoa > Chordata > Mammalia > Chiroptera > Pteropodidae > Eonycteris > Eonycteris spelaea. The sequence goes on along the minus strand of PUFA01002349.1, from coordinate 442 downwards.
TTTGCAATATATACATGTACCAAATCAACACATTGTACACCTTAAACTAACACAATATCATATGTCAACTATATCTCAATAAAAATTAATTACTTAATTAAAAGAGTTCACTAAAACTGAAAGGGGATGTCAAAGGAAAAGGTGAGTAGCATTCCCAAGGATAAAATTTGCCAATTTCTCCTATTATTTTCAGGATCTAGATACCTAAATAATGTTTGAGTCAAGTTTTTCACTCAGACTGTCTTTGAGCATTTAAAAAGAGGCACCATATTTTTTAAAATTGTAATTGAATTTTTTACCTTAGTCCCCAGGACCAGGCTGGCTGCACAAGCTAACCTTCCTGTTGGCAAGGGTGCCTTTCTTGGCAAGGCTCTACTAATACAATAAAAAAATAATGGAAGCCTGCTGTAGGAAGAAAGTGTAATAGAAGCTGGTGTGATTC
>PUFA01002348.1:20000-28345 GCA_003508835.1 Eonycteris spelaea | reverse complement strand
AGACTTACACATATATGTATATGGTGGATTTGAGGAGAACAGGGCCCTGGCCCCCAGATCTGGCAGGAAATCCAGGCCTCTCCCTCCCTCAGCCTTGGGCCTGAGCTCGGCCTGCTGGTCCTTTGCTGAGCTTTTCCGGTGGAAAACTGAGCCTCAGAGAGCTGAACACTAAGGTCACAAGGACAGAATCAGAACTCAGATCCACAGCTGTGTGAGGTGTGCCCTGAGTGACCATTTTTTTTTTTTTTTTTTTTTTTTTGGCCAACAGGTTGTATGCCTGCTGGGAGGATGCAAGGAAGGCCCAAAGCGGGCTGTGTGGCGGAACGTGACTGCGCCCTGAGGACAGAGAGTGCCCTGGGACGCAGTCTGGACCCCAAGGCCCTGTGTGCCGGCCAAGGTCCCCCCAAGATGTGCAGCCAGGGTCGGCCGATGCCTGAACCTGCCCTCCCTGAGCCCAGGCCACGGGTAGCCTCTGCAAGTGCCGCAAGTGAGCCATTTCTCAGAAATCCGCCCCTGGGGCTTGAAACGGGCGTCAAAAAGAGCGTTTTGCCAACGCTTCCATATACATATAGTGCATATATATGTCCATATAGACTTACACATATATGTATATGGTTTTGAGGAGAACAGGGCCCTGGCCCCCAGATCTGGCAGGAAATCCAGGCCTCTCCCTCCCTCAGCCTTGGGCCTGAGCTCGGCCTGCTGGTCCTTTGCTGAGCTTTTCCGGTGGAAAACTGAGCCTCAGAGAGCTGAACACTAAGGTCACAAGGGACAGAATCAGAACTCAGATCCACAGCTGTGTGAGGTGTGCCCTGAGTGACCACTTTTTTTTTTTTTTTTTTTGGCCAACAGGGTTGTATGCCTGCTGCGAGGATGCAAGGAAGGCCCAAAGCGGGCTGTGTGCGGAACGTGACTGCGCCCTGAGGACAGAGAGTGCCCTGGGACGCAGTCTGGACCCCAAGGCGTCCTGTGTGCCGGCCAAGGTCCCCCCAAGATGTGCAGCCAGGGTCGGCCGATGCCTGAACCTGCCCTCCCTGAGCCCAGGCCACGGGTAGCCTCTGCAAGTGCCGCAAGTGAGCCATTTCTCAGAAATCCGCCCCTGGGGCTTGAAACGGGCGTCAAAAAAGAGCGTTTTGCCAACGCTTCCATATACATATATGTGCATATATATGTCCATATAGACTTACACATATATGTATATGGTGGATTTGAGGAGAACAGGGCCCTGGCCCCCAGATCTGGCAGGAAATCCAGGCCTCTCCCTCCCTCAGCCTTGGGCCTGAGCTCGGCCTGCTGGTCCTTTGCTGAGCTTTTCCGGTGGAAAACTGAGCCTCAGAGAGCTGAACACTAAGGTCACAAGGGACAGAATCAGAACTCAGATCCACAGCTGTGTGAGGTGTGCCCTGAGTGACCACTTTTTTTTTTTTTTTTTTTTTTTTTTGGCCAACAGGGTTGTATGCCTGCTGGAGGATGCAAGGAAGGCCCAAAGCGGGCTGTGTGGCGGAACGTGACTGCGCCCTGAGGACAGAGAGTGCCCTGGGACGCAGTCTGGACCCCAAGGAGCCCTGTGTGCCGGCCAAGGTCCCCCCAAGATGTGCAGCCAGGGTCCGATGCCTGAACCTGCCCTCCCTGAGCCCAGGCCACGGGTAGCCTCTGCAAGTGCCGCAAGTGAGCCATTTCTCAGAAATCCGCCCCTGGGGCTTGAAACGGGCGTCAAAAAAGAGCGTTTTGCCAACGCTTCCATATACATATATGTGCATATATATGTCCATATAGACTTACACATATATGTATATGGTGGATTTGAGGAGAACAGGGCCCTGGCCCCCAGATCTGGCAGGAAATCCAGGCCTCTCCCTCCCTCAGCCTTGGGCCTGAGCTCGGCCTGCTGGTCCTTTGCTGAGCTTTTCCGGTGGAAAACTGAGCCTCAGAGAGCTGAACACTAAGGTCACAAGGGACAGAATCAGAACTCAGATCCACAGCTGTGTGAGGTGTGCCCTGAGTGACCACTTTTTTTTTTTTTTTTGGCCAACAGGGTTGTATGCCTGCTGGGAGGATGCAAGGAAGGCCCAAAGCGGGCTGTGTGGCGGAACGTGACTGCGCCCTGAGGACAGAGAGTGCCCTGGGACGCAGTCTGGACCCCAAGGCCCTGTGTGCCGGCCAAGGTCCCCCCAAGATGTGCAGCCAGGGTCGGCCGATGCCTGAACCTGCCCTCCCTGAGCCCAGGCCACGGGTAGCCTCTGCAAGTGCCGCAAGTGAGCCATTTCTCAGAAATCCGCCCCTGGGGCTTGAAACGGGCGTCAAAAAAGAGCGTTTTGCCAACGCTTCCATATACATATATGTGCATATATATGTCCATATAGACTTACACATATATGTATATGGTGGATTTGAGGAGAACAGGGCCCTGGCCCCCAGATCTGGCAGGAAATCCAGGCCTCTCCCTCCCTCAGCCTTGGGCCTGAGCTCGGCCTGCTGGTCCTTTGCTGAGCTTTTCCGGTGGAAAACTGAGCCTCAGAGAGCTGAACACTAAGGTCACAAGGGACAGAATCAGAACTCAGATCCACAGCTGTGTGAGGTGTGCCCTGAGTGACCACTTTTTTTCTTTTTGGCCAACAGGGTTGTATGCCTGCTGGGAGGATGCAAGGAAGGCCCAAAGCGGGCTGTGGCGGAACGTGACTGCGCCCTGAGGACAGAGAGTGCCCTGGGACGCAGTCTGGACCCCAAGGCCCTGTGTGCCGGCCAAGGTCCCCCCAAGATGTGCAGCCAGGGTCGGCCGATGCCTGAACCTGCCCTCCCTGAGCCCAGGCCACGGGTAGCCTCTGCAAGTGCCGCAAGTGAGCCATTTCTCAGAAATCCGCCCCTGGGGCTTGAAACGGGCGTCAAAAAAGAGCGTTTTGCCAACGCTTCCATATACATATATGTGCATATATATGTCCATATAGACTTACACATATATGTATATGGTGGATTTGAGGAGAACAGGGCCCTGGCCCCCAGATCTGGCAGGAAATCCAGGCCTCTCCCTCCCTCAGCCTTGGGCCTGAGCTCGGCCTGCTGGTCCTTTGCTGAGCTTTTCCGGTGGAAAACTGAGCCTCAGAGAGCTGAACACTAAGGTCACAAGGGACAGAATCAGAACTCAGATCCACAGCTGTGTGAGGTGTGCCCTGAGTGACCACTTTTTTTTTTTTTTTTTTTTTTGGCCAACAGGGTTGTATGCCTGCTGGGAGGATGCAAGGAAGGCCCAAAGCGGGCTGTGTGGCGGAACGTGACTGCGCCCTGAGGACAGAGAGTGCCCTGGGACGCAGTCTGGACCCCAAGGAGCGTGTGTGCCGGCCAAGGTCCCCCAAGATGTGCAGCCAGGGTCGGCCGATGCCTGAACCTGCCCTCCCTGAGCCCAGGCCACGGGTAGCCTCTGCAAGTGCCGCAAGTGAGCCATTTCTCAGAAATCCGCCCCTGGGGCTTGAAACGGGCGTCAAAAAAGAGCGTTTTTGCCAACGCTTCCATATACATATATGTGCATATATATGTCCATATAGACTTACACATATGTATATGGTGGATTTGAGGAGAACAGGGCCCTGGCCCCCAGATCTGGCAGGAAATCCAGGCCTCTCCCTCCCTCAGCCTTGGGCCTGAGCTCGGCCTGCTGGTCCTTTGCTGAGCTTTTCCGGTGGAAAACTGAGCCTCAGAGAGCTGAACACTAAGGTCACAAGGGACAGAATCAGAACTCAGATCCACAGCTGTGTGAGGTGTGCCCTGAGTGACCACTTTTTTTTTTTGGCCAACAGGGTTGTATGCCTGCTGGAGGATGCAAGGAAGGCCCAAAGCGGGCTGTGTGGCGGAACGTGACTGCGCCCTGAGGACAGAGAGTGCCCTGGGACGCAGTCTGGACCCCAAGGCGCCCTGTGTGCCGGCCAAGGTCCCCCCAAGATGTGCAGCCAGGGTCATCCGATGCCTGAACCTGCCCTCCCTGAGCCCAGGCCACGGGTAGCCTCTGCAAGTGCCGCAAGTGAGCCATTTCTCAGAAATCCGCCCCTGGGGCTTGAAACGGGCGTCAAAAAAGAGCGTTTTGCCAACGCTTCCATATACATATATGTGCATATATATGTCCATATAGACTTACACATATATGTATATGGTGGATTTGAGGAGAACAGGGCCCTGGCCCCCAGATCTGGCAGGAAATCCAGGCCTCTCCCTCCCTCAGCCTTGGGCCTGAGCTCGGCCTGCTGGTCCTTTGCTGAGCTTTTCCGGTGGAAAACTGAGCCTCAGAGAGCTGAACACTAAGGTCACAAGGGACAGAATCAGAACTCAGATCCACAGCTGTGTGAGGTGTGCCCTGAGTGACCACTTTTTTTTTTTGGCCAACAGGGTTGTATGCCTGCTGCGAGGATGCAAGGAAGGCCCAAAGGGGCTGTGTGGCGGAACGTGACTGCGCCCTGAGGACAGAGAGTGCCCTGGGACGCAGTCTGGACCCCAAGGAGCCCTGTGTGCCGGCCAAGGTCCCCCAAGATGTGCAGCCAGGGTCGGCCGATGCCTGAACCTGCCCTCCCTGAGCCCAGGCCACGGGTAGCCTCTGCAAGTGCCGCAAGTGAGCCATTTCTCAGAAATCCGCCCCTGGGGCTTGAAACGGGCGTCAAAAAAGAGCGTTTTGCCAACGCTTCCATATACATATATGTGCATATATATGTCCATATAGACTTACACATATATGTATATGGTGGATTTGAGGAGAACAGGGCCCTGGCCCCCAGATCTGGCAGGAAATCCAGGCCTCTCCCTCCCTCAGCCTTGGGCCTGAGCTCGGCCTGCTGGTCCTTTGCTGAGCTTTTCCGGTGGAAAACTGAGCCTCAGAGAGCTGAACACTAAGGTCACAAGGGACAGAATCAGAACTCAGATCCACAGCTGTGTGAGGTGTGCCCTGAGTGACCACTTTTTTTTTTTTTTTTTTTTTGGCCAACAGGGTTGTATGCCTGCTGCGAGGATGCAAGGAAGGCCCAAAGCGGGCTGTGTGGCGGAACGTGACTGCGCCCTGAGGACAGAGAGTGCCCTGGGACGCAGTCTGGACCCCAAGGAGCCCTGTGTGCCGGCCAAGGTCCCCCCAAGATGTGCAGCCAGGGTCGGCCGATGCCTGAACCTGCCCTCCCTGAGCCCAGGCCACGGGTAGCCTCTGCAAGTGCCGCAAGTGAGCCATTTCTCAGAAATCCGCCCCTGGGGCTTGAAACGGGCGTCAAAAAAGAGCGTTTTTGCCAACGCTTCCATATACATATATGTGCATATATATGTCCATATAGACTTACACATATATGTATATGGTGGATTTGAGGAGAACAGGGCCCTGGCCCCCAGATCTGGCAGGAAATCCAGGCCTCTCCCTCCCTCAGCCTTGGGCCTGAGCTCGGCCTGCTGGTCCTTTGCTGAGCTTTTCCGGTGGAAAACTGAGCCTCAGAGAGCTGAACACTAAGGTCACAAGGGACAGAATCAGAACTCAGATCCACAGCTGTGTGAGGTGTGCCCTGAGTGACCACTTTTTTTCTTTTGGCCAACAGGGTTGTATGCCTGCTGGAGGATGCAAGGAAGGCCCAAAGCGGGCTGTGTGGCGGAACGTGACTGCGCCCTGAGGACAGAGAGTGCCCTGGGACGCAGTCTGGACCCCAAGGCCCTGTGTGCCGGCCAAGGTCCCCCAAGATGTGCAGCCAGGGTCGGCCGATGCCTGAACCTGCCCTCCCTGAGCCCAGGCCACGGGTAGCCTCTGCAAGTGCCGCAAGTGAGCCATTTCTCAGAAATCCGCCCCTGGGGCTTGAAACGGGCGTCAAAAAAGAGCGTTTTGCCAACGCTTCCATATACATATATGTGCATATATATGTCCATATAGACTTACACATATATGTATATGGTGGATTTGAGGAGAACAGGGCCCTGGCCCCCAGATCTGGCAGGAAATCCAGGCCTCTCCCTCCCTCAGCCTTGGGCCTGAGCTCGGCCTGCTGGTCCTTTGCTGAGCTTTTCCGGTGGAAAACTGAGCCTCAGAGAGCTGAACACTAAGGTCACAAGGGACAGAATCAGAACTCAGATCCACAGCTGTGTGAGGTGTGCCCTGAGTGACCACTTTTTTTTTTTCTTTTTGGCCAACAGGGTTGTATGCCTGCTGGAGGATGCAAGGAAGGCCCAAAGCGGGCTGTGTGGCGGAACGTGACTGCGCCCTGAGGACAGAGAGTGCCCTGGGACGCAGTCTGGACCCCAAGGAGCCCTGTGTGCCGGCCAAGGTCCCCCCAAGATGTGCAGCCAGGGTCGGCCGATGCCTGAACCTGCCCTCCCTGAGCCCAGGCCACGGGTAGCCTCTGCAAGTGCCGCAAGTGAGCCATTTCTCAGAAATCCGCCCCTGGGGCTTGAAACGGGCGTCAAAAAAGAGCGTTTTGCCAACGCTTCCATATACATATATGTGCATATATATGTCCATATAGACTTACACATATATGTATATGGTGGATTTGAGGAGAACAGGGCCCTGGCCCCCAGATCTGGCAGGAAATCCAGGCCTCTCCCTCCCTCAGCCTTGGGCCTGAGCTCGGCCTGCTGGTCCTTTGCTGAGCTTTTCCGGTGGAAAACTGAGCCTCAGAGAGCTGAACACTAAGGTCACAAGGGACAGAATCAGAACTCAGATCCACAGCTGTGTGAGGTGTGCCCTGAGTGACCACTTTTTTTTTTTTTTTGGCCAACAGGGTTGTATGCCTGCTGGAGGATGCAAGGAAGGCCCAAAGCGGGCTGTGTGGCGGAACGTGACTGCGCCCTGAGGACAGAGAGTGCCCTGGGACGCAGTCTGGACCCCAAGGAGCCCTGTGTGCCGGCCAAGGTCCCCCCAAGATGTGCAGCCAGGGTCGGCCGATGCCTGAACCTGCCCTCCCTGAGCCCAGGCCACGGGTAGCCTCTGCAAGTGCCGCAAGTGAGCCATTTCTCAGAAATCCGCCCCTGGGGCTTGAAACGGGCGTCAAAAAAGAGCGTTTTGCCAACGCTTCCATATACATATATGTGCATATATATGTCCATATAGACTTACACATATATGTATATGGTGGATTTGAGGAGAACAGGGCCCTGGCCCCCAGATCTGGCAGGAAATCCAGGCCTCTCCCTCCCTCAGCCTTGGGCCTGAGCTCGGCCTGCTGGTCCTTTGCTGAGCTTTTCCGGTGGAAAACTGAGCCTCAGAGAGCTGAACACTAAGGTCACAAGGGACAGAATCAGAACTCAGATCCACAGCTGTGTGAGGTGTGCCCTGAGTGACCACTTTTTTTTTTTTGGCCAACAGGGTTGTATGCCTGCTGGGAGGATGCAAGGAAGGCCCAAAGCGGGCTGTGTGGCGGAACGTGACTGCGCCCTGAGGACAGAGAGTGCCCTGGGACGCAGTCTGGACCCCAAGGAGCCCTGTGTGCCGGCCAAGGTCCCCCCAAGATGTGCAGCCAGGGTCGGCCGATGCCTGAACCTGCCCTCCCTGAGCCCAGGCCACGGGTAGCCTCTGCAAGTGCCGCAAGTGAGCCATTTCTCAGAAATCCGCCCCTGGGGCTTGAAACGGGCGTCAAAAAAGAGCGTTTTGCCAACGCTTCCATATACATATATGTGCATATATATGTCCATATAGACTTACACATATATGTATATGGTGGATTTGAGGAGAACAGGGCCCTGGCCCCCAGATCTGGCAGGAAATCCAGGCCTCTCCCTCCCTCAGCCTTGGGCCTGAGCTCGGCCTGCTGGTCCTTTGCTGAGCTTTTCCGGTGGAAAACTGAGCCTCAGAGAGCTGAACACTAAGGTCACAAGGGACAGAATCAGAACTCAGATCCACAGCTGTGTGAGGTGTGCCCTGAGTGACCACTTTTTTTTTTTTTTTTTTTTTGGCCAACAGGGTTGTATGCCTGCTGCGAGGATGCAAGGAAGGCCCAAAGCGGGCTGTGTGGCGGAACGTGACTGCGCCCTGAGGACAGAGAGTGCCCTGGGACGCAGTCTGGACCCCAAGGAGCCCTGTGTGCCGGCCAAGGTCCCCCCAAGATGTGCAGCCAGGGTCGGCCGATGCCTGAACCTGCCCTCCCTGAGCCCAGGCCACGGGTAGCCTCTGCAAGTGCCGCAAGTGAGCCATTTCTCAGAAATCCGCCCCTGGGGCTTGAAACGGGCGTCAAAAAAGAGCGTTTTGCCAACGCTTCCATATACATATATGTGCATATATATGTCCATATAGACTTACACATATATGTATATGGTGGATTTGAGGAGAACAGGGCCCTGGCCCCCAGATCTGGCAGGAAATCCAGGCCTCTCCCTCCCTCAGCCTTGGGCCTGAGCTCGGCCTG
>PUFA01002348.1:0-15000 GCA_003508835.1 Eonycteris spelaea | reverse complement strand
GTGCCGGCCAAGGTCCCCCCAAGATGTGCAGCCAGGGTCCCGATGCCTGAACCTGCCCTCCCTGAGCCCAGGCCACGGGTAGCCTCTGCAAGTGCCGCAAGTGAGCCATTTCTCAGAAATCCGCCCCTGGGGCTTGAAACGGGCGTCAAAAAAGAGCGTTTTGCCAACGCTTCCATATACATATATGTGCATATATATGTCCATATAGACTTACACATATATGTATATGGTGGATTTGAGGAGAACAGGGCCCTGGCCCCCAGATCTGGCAGGAAATCCAGGCCTCTCCCTCCCTCAGCCTTGGGCCTGAGCTCGGCCTGCTGGTCCTTTGCTGAGCTTTTCCGGTGGAAAACTGAGCCTCAGAGAGCTGAACACTAAGGTCACAAGGGACAGAATCAGAACTCAGATCCACAGCTGTGTGAGGTGTGCCCTGAGTGACCACTTTTTTTTTTTTTTTTTTTTTTTTTGGCCAACAGGGTTGTATGCCTGCTGCGAGGATGCAAGGAAGGCCCAAAGCGGGCTGTGTGGCGGAACGTGACTGCGCCCTGAGGACAGAGAGTGCCCTGGGACGCAGTCTGGACCCCAAGGAGCCCTGTGTGCCGGCCAAGGTCCCCCCAAGATGTGCAGCCAGGGTCGGCCGATGCCTGAACCTGCCCTCCCTGAGCCCAGGCCACGGGTAGCCTCTGCAAGTGCCGCAAGTGAGCCATTTCTCAGAAATCCGCCCCTGGGGCTTGAAACGGGCGTCAAAAAAGAGCGTTTTGCCAACGCTTCCATATACATATATGTGCATATATATGTCCATATAGACTTACACATATATGTATATGGTGGATTTGAGGAGAACAGGGCCCTGGCCCCCAGATCTGGCAGGAAATCCAGGCCTCTCCCTCCCTCAGCCTTGGGCCTGAGCTCGGCCTGCTGGTCCTTTGCTGAGCTTTTCCGGTGGAAAACTGAGCCTCAGAGAGCTGAACACTAAGGTCACAAGGGACAGAATCAGAACTCAGATCCACAGCTGTGTGAGGTGTGCCCTGAGTGACCACTTTTTTTTTTTTTTGGCCAACAGGGTTGTATGCCTGCTGGAGGATGCAAGGAAGGCCCAAAGCGGGCTGTGTGGCGGAACGTGACTGCGCCCTGAGGACAGAGAGTGCCCTGGGACGCAGTCTGGACCCCAAGGAGCCCTGTGTGCCGGCCAAGGTCCCCCCAAGATGTGCAGCCAGGGTCATCCGATGCCTGAACCTGCCCTCCCTGAGCCCAGGCCACGGGTAGCCTCTGCAAGTGCCGCAAGTGAGCCATTTCTCAGAAATCCGCCCCTGGGGCTTGAAACGGGCGTCAAAAAAGAGCGTTTTGCCAACGCTTCCATATACATATATGTGCATATATATGTCCATATAGACTTACACATATATGTATATGGTGGATTTGAGGAGAACAGGGCCCTGGCCCCCAGATCTGGCAGGAAATCCAGGCCTCTCCCTCCCTCAGCCTTGGGCCTGAGCTCGGCCTGCTGGTCCTTTGCTGAGCTTTTCCGGTGGAAAACTGAGCCTCAGAGAGCTGAACACTAAGGTCACAAGGGACAGAATCAGAACTCAGATCCACAGCTGTGTGAGGTGTGCCCTGAGTGACCACTTTTTTTTTTTTTTTTTTTTTTTTTTGGCCAACAGGGTTGTATGCCTGCTGGGAGGATGCAAGGAAGGCCCAAAGCGGGCTGTGTGGCGGAACGTGACTGCGCCCTGAGGACAGAGAGTGCCCTGGGACGCAGTCTGGACCCCAAGGAGCCCTGTGTGCCGGCCAAGGTCCCCCAAGATGTGCAGCCAGGGTCGGCCGATGCCTGAACCTGCCCTCCCTGAGCCCAGGCCACGGGTAGCCTCTGCAAGTGCCGCAAGTGAGCCATTTCTCAGAAATCCGCCCCTGGGGCTTGAAACGGGCGTCAAAAAAGAGCGTTTTGCCAACGCTTCCATATACATATATGTGCATATATATGTCCATATAGACTTACACATATATGTATATGGTGGATTTGAGGAGAACAGGGCCCTGGCCCCCAGATCTGGCAGGAAATCCAGGCCTCTCCCTCCCTCAGCCTTGGGCCTGAGCTCGGCCTGCTGGTCCTTTGCTGAGCTTTTCCGGTGGAAAACTGAGCCTCAGAGAGCTGAACACTAAGGTCACAAGGGACAGAATCAGAACTCAGATCCACAGCTGTGTGAGGTGTGCCCTGAGTGACCACTTTTTTTTTTTTTTTTTTTTTTTTTTTGGCCAACAGGGTTGTATGCCTGCTGGAGGATGCAAGGAAGGCCCAAAGCGGGCTGTGTGGCGGAACGTGACTGCGCCCTGAGGACAGAGAGTGCCCTGGGACGCAGTCTGGACCCCAAGGAGCCCTGTGTGCCGGCCAAGGTCCCCCCAAGATGTGCAGCCAGGGTCGGCCGATGCCTGAACCTGCCCTCCCTGAGCCCAGGCCACGGGTAGCCTCTGCAAGTGCCGCAAGTGAGCCATTTCTCAGAAATCCGCCCCTGGGGCTTGAAACGGGCGTCAAAAAAGAGCGTTTTGCCAACGCTTCCATATACATATATGTGCATATATATGTCCATATAGACTTACACATATATGTATATGGTGGATTTGAGGAGAACAGGGCCCTGGCCCCCAGATCTGGCAGGAAATCCAGGCCTCTCCCTCCCTCAGCCTTGGGCCTGAGCTCGGCCTGCTGGTCCTTTGCTGAGCTTTTCCGGTGGAAAACTGAGCCTCAGAGAGCTGAACACTAAGGTCACAAGGGACAGAATCAGAACTCAGATCCACAGCTGTGTGAGGTGTGCCCTGAGTGACCACTTTTTTTTTTTTTTTTTTTTTTTTTTTGGCCAACAGGGTTGTATGCCTGCTGCGAGGATGCAAGGAAGGCCCAAAGCGGGCTGTGTGGCGGAACGTGACTGCGCCCTGAGGACAGAGAGTGCCCTGGGACGCAGTCTGGACCCCAAGGAGCCCTGTGTGCCGGCCAAGGTCCCCCCAAGATGTGCAGCCAGGGTCGGCCGATGCCTGAACCTGCCCTCCCTGAGCCCAGGCCACGGGTAGCCTCTGCAAGTGCCGCAAGTGAGCCATTTCTCAGAAATCCGCCCCTGGGGCTTGAAACGGGCGTCAAAAAAGAGCGTTTTGCCAACGCTTCCATATACATATATGTGCATATATATGTCCATATAGACTTACACATATATGTATATGGTGGATTTGAGGAGAACAGGGCCCTGGCCCCCAGATCTGGCAGGAAATCCAGGCCTCTCCCTCCCTCAGCCTTGGGCCTGAGCTCGGCCTGCTGGTCCTTTGCTGAGCTTTTCCGGTGGAAAACTGAGCCTCAGAGAGCTGAACACTAAGGTCACAAGGGACAGAATCAGAACTCAGATCCACAGCTGTGTGAGGTGTGCCCTGAGTGACCACTTTTTTTTTTTTTGGCCAACAGGGTTGTATGCCTGCTGGAGGATGCAAGGAAGGCCCAAAGCGGGCTGTGTGGCGGAACGTGACTGCGCCCTGAGGACAGAGAGTGCCCTGGGACGCAGTCTGGACCCCAAGGAGCCCTGTGTGCCGGCCAAGGTCCCCCCAAGATGTGCAGCCAGGGTCCGATGCCTGAACCTGCCCTCCCTGAGCCCAGGCCACGGGTAGCCTCTGCAAGTGCCGCAAGTGAGCCATTTCTCAGAAATCCGCCCCTGGGGCTTGAAACGGGCGTCAAAAAAGAGCGTTTTGCCAACGCTTCCATATACATATATGTGCATATATATGTCCATATAGACTTACACATATATGTATATGGTGGATTTGAGGAGAACAGGGCCCTGGCCCCCAGATCTGGCAGGAAATCCAGGCCTCTCCCTCCCTCAGCCTTGGGCCTGAGCTCGGCCTGCTGGTCCTTTGCTGAGCTTTTCCGGTGGAAAACTGAGCCTCAGAGAGCTGAACACTAAGGTCACAAGGGACAGAATCAGAACTCAGATCCACAGCTGTGTGAGGTGTGCCCTGAGTGACCACTTTTTTTTTTTTTTTTTTTTTTTTTGGCCAACAGGGTTGTATGCCTGCTGCGAGGATGCAAGGAAGGCCCAAAGCGGGCTGTGTGGCGGAACGTGACTGCGCCCTGAGGACAGAGAGTGCCCTGGGACGCAGTCTGGACCCCAAGGAGCCCTGTGTGCCGGCCAAGGTCCCCCCAAGATGTGCAGCCAGGGTCGGCCGATGCCTGAACCTGCCCTCCCTGAGCCCAGGCCACGGGTAGCCTCTGCAAGTGCCGCAAGTGAGCCATTTCTCAGAAATCCGCCCCTGGGGCTTGAAACGGGCGTCAAAAAAGAGCGTTTTGCCAACGCTTCCATATACATATATGTGCATATATATGTCCATATAGACTTACACATATATGTATATGGTGGATTTGAGGAGAACAGGGCCCTGGCCCCCAGATCTGGCAGGAAATCCAGGCCTCTCCCTCCCTCAGCCTTGGGCCTGAGCTCGGCCTGCTGGTCCTTTGCTGAGCTTTTCCGGTGGAAAACTGAGCCTCAGAGAGCTGAACACTAAGGTCACAAGGGACAGAATCAGAACTCAGATCCACAGCTGTGTGAGGTGTGCCCTGAGTGACCACTTTTTTTTTTTTTTTTTTTTTTTTTGGCCAACAGGGTTGTATGCCTGCTGGAGGATGCAAGGAAGGCCCAAAGCGGGCTGTGGCGGAACGTGACTGCGCCCTGAGGACAGAGAGTGCCCTGGGACGCAGTCTGGACCCCAAGGAGCCCTGTGTGCCGGCCAAGGTCCCCCCAAGATGTGCAGCCAGGGTCGGCCGATGCCTGAACCTGCCCTCCCTGAGCCCAGGCCACGGGTAGCCTCTGCAAGTGCCGCAAGTGAGCCATTTCTCAGAAATCCGCCCCTGGGGCTTGAAACGGGCGTCAAAAAAGAGCGTTTTGCCAACGCTTCCATATACATATATGTGCATATATATGTCCATATAGACTTACACATATATGTATATGGTGGATTTGAGGAGAACAGGGCCCTGGCCCCCAGATCTGGCAGGAAATCCAGGCCTCTCCCTCCCTCAGCCTTGGGCCTGAGCTCGGCCTGCTGGTCCTTTGCTGAGCTTTTCCGGTGGAAAACTGAGCCTCAGAGAGCTGAACACTAAGGTCACAAGGGACAGAATCAGAACTCAGATCCACAGCTGTGTGAGGTGTGCCCTGAGTGACCACTTTTTTTTTTTTTTTTTTTTTTTGGCCAACAGGGTTGTATGCCTGCTGGAGGATGCAAGGAAGGCCCAAAGCGGGCTGTGTGGCGGAACGTGACTGCGCCCTGAGGACAGAGAGTGCCCTGGGACGCAGTCTGGACCCCAAGGAGCCCTGTGTGCCGGCCAAGGTCCCCCCAAGATGTGCAGCCAGGGTCGGCCGATGCCTGAACCTGCCCTCCCTGAGCCCAGGCCACGGGTAGCCTCTGCAAGTGCCGCAAGTGAGCCATTTCTCAGAAATCCGCCCCTGGGGCTTGAAACGGGCGTCAAAAAAAGAGCGTTTTGCCAACGCTTCCATATACATATATGTGCATATATATGTCCATATAGACTTACACATATATGTATATGGTGGATTTGAGGAGAACAGGGCCCTGGCCCCCAGATCTGGCAGGAAATCCAGGCCTCTCCCTCCCTCAGCCTTGGGCCTGAGCTCGGCCTGCTGGTCCTTTGCTGAGCTTTTCCGGTGGAAAACTGAGCCTCAGAGAGCTGAACACTAAGGTCACAAGGGACAGAATCAGAACTCAGATCCACAGCTGTGTGAGGTGTGCCCTGAGTGACCACTTTTTTTTTTTTTTTTTTTTTTTTGGCCAACAGGGTTGTATGCCTGCTGCGAGGATGCAAGGAAGGCCCAAAGCGGGCTGTGTGGCGGAACGTGACTGCGCCCTGAGGACAGAGAGTGCCCTGGGACGCAGTCTGGACCCCAAGGAGCCCTGTGTGCCGGCCAAGGTCCCCCCAAGATGTGCAGCCAGGGTCCGATGCCTGAACCTGCCCTCCCTGAGCCCAGGCCACGGGTAGCCTCTGCAAGTGCCGCAAGTGAGCCATTTCTCAGAAATCCGCCCCTGGGGCTTGAAACGGGCGTCAAAAAAGAGCGTTTTGCCAACGCTTCCATATACATATATGTGCATATATATGTCCATATAGACTTACACATATATGTATATGGTGGATTTGAGGAGAACAGGGCCCTGGCCCCCAGATCTGGCAGGAAATCCAGGCCTCTCCCTCCCTCAGCCTTGGGCCTGAGCTCGGCCTGCTGTCCTTGCTGAGCTTTTCCGGTGGAAAACTGAGCCTCAGAGAGCTGAACACTAAGGTCACAAGGGACAGAATCAGAACTCAGATCCACAGCTGTGTGAGGTGTGCCCTGAGTGACCACTTTTTTTTTTTTTTTTTTTTTTTTTTGGCCAACAGGGTTGTATGCCTGCTGCGAGGATGCAAGGAAGGCCCAAAGCGGGCTGTGTGGCGGAACGTGACTGCGCCCTGAGGACAGAGAGTGCCCTGGGACGCAGTCTGGACCCCAAGAGCCCTGTGTGCCGGCCAAGGTCCCCCCAAGATGTGCAGCCAGGGTCGGCCGATGCCTGAACCTGCCCTCCCTGAGCCCAGGCCACGGGTAGCCTCTGCAAGTGCCGCAAGTGAGCCATTTCTCAGAAATCCGCCCCTGGGGCTTGAAACGGGCGTCAAAAAAGAGCGTTTTGCCAACGCTTCCATATACATATATGTGCATATATATGTCCATATAGACTTACACATATATGTATATGGTGGATTTGAGGAGAACAGGGCCCTGGCCCCCAGATCTGGCAGGAAATCCAGGCCTCTCCCTCCCTCAGCCTTGGGCCTGAGCTCGGCCTGCTGGTCCTTTGCTGAGCTTTTCCGGTGGAAAACTGAGCCTCAGAGAGCTGAACACTAAGGTCACAAGGGACAGAATCAGAACTCAGATCCACAGCTGTGTGAGGTGTGCCCTGAGTGACCACTTTTTTTTTTTTTTTTTTTTTTTGGCCAACAGGGTTGTATGCCTGCTGCGAGGATGCAAGGAAGGCCCAAAGCCTGTGTGGCGGAACGTGACTGCGCCCTGAGGACAGAGAGTGCCCTGGGACGCAGTCTGGACCCCAAGGAGCCCTGTGTGCCGGCCAAGGTCCCCCCAAGTGTGCAGGGTCGGCCGATGCCTGAACCTGCCCTCCCTGAGCCCAGGCCACGGGTAGCCTCTGCAAGTGCCGCAAGTGAGCCATTTCTCAGAAATCCGCCCCTGGGGCTTGAAACGGGCGTCAAAAAAGAGCGTTTTGCCAACGCTTCCATATACATATATGTGCATATATATGTCCATATAGACTTACACATATATGTATATGGTGGATTTGAGGAGAACAGGGCCCTGGCCCCCAGATCTGGCAGGAAATCCAGGCCTCTCCCTCCCTCAGCCTTGGGCCTGAGCTCGGCCTGCTGGTCCTTTGCTGAGCTTTTCCGGTGGAAAACTGAGCCTCAGAGAGCTGAACACTAAGGTCACAAGGGACAGAATCAGAACTCAGATCCACAGCTGTGTGAGGTGTGCCCTGAGTGACCACTTTTTTTTTTTTTTTTTTGGCCAACAGGGTTGTATGCCTGCTGGGAGGATGCAAGGAAGGCCCAAAGCGGGCTGTGTGGCGGAACGTGACTGCGCCCTGAGGACAGAGAGTGCCCTGGGACGCAGTCTGGACCCCAAGGCCCTGTGTGCCGGCCAAGGTCCCCCAAGATGTGCAGCCAGGGTCGGCCGATGCCTGAACCTGCCCTCCCTGAGCCCAGGCCACGGGTAGCCTCTGCAAGTGCCGCAAGTGAGCCATTTCTCAGAAATCCGCCCCTGGGGCTTGAAACGGGCGTCAAAAAAGAGCGTTTTGCCAACGCTTCCATATACATATATGTGCATATATATGTCCATATAGACTTACACATATATGTATATGGTGGATTTGAGGAGAACAGGGCCCTGGCCCCCAGATCTGGCAGGAAATCCAGGCCTCTCCCTCCCTCAGCCTTGGGCCTGAGCTCGGCCTGCTGGTCCTTTGCTGAGCTTTTCCGGTGGAAAACTGAGCCTCAGAGAGCTGAACACTAAGGTCACAAGGGACAGAATCAGAACTCAGATCCACAGCTGTGTGAGGTGTGCCCTGAGTGACCACTTTTTTTTTTTTTTTTTTTTTTTGGCCAACAGGGTTGTATGCCTGCTGGAGGATGCAAGGAAGGCCCAAAGCGGGCTGTGTGGCGGAACGTGACTGCGCCCTGAGGACAGAGAGTGCCCTGGGACGCAGTCTGGACCCCAAGGAGCCCTGTGTGCCGGCCAAGGTCCCCCCAAGATGTGCAGCCAGGGTCGGCCGATGCCTGAACCTGCCCTCCCTGAGCCCAGGCCACGGGTAGCCTCTGCAAGTGCCGCAAGTGAGCCATTTCTCAGAAATCCGCCCCTGGGGCTTGAAACGGGCGTCAAAAAAAGAGCGTTTTGCCAACGCTTCCATATACATATATGTGCATATATATGTCCATATAGACTTACACATATATGTATATGGTGGATTTGAGGAGAACAGGGCCCTGGCCCCCAGATCTGGCAGGAAATCCAGGCCTCTCCCTCCCTCAGCCTTGGGCCTGAGCTCGGCCTGCTGGTCCTTTGCTGAGCTTTTCCGGTGGAAAACTGAGCCTCAGAGAGCTGAACACTAAGGTCACAAGGGACAGAATCAGAACTCAGATCCACAGCTGTGTGAGGTGTGCCCTGAGTGACCATTTTTTTTTTTTTTTTTTTTTTTTTTTGGCCAACAGGGTTGTATGCCTGCTGGGAGGATGCAAGGAAGGCCCAAAGCGGGCTGTGTGGCGGAACGTGACTGCGCCCTGAGGACAGAGAGTGCCCTGGGACGCAGTCTGGACCCCAAGGAGCCCTGTGTGCCGGCCAAGGTCCCCCCAAGATGTGCAGCCAGGGTCGGCCGATGCCTGAACCTGCCCTCCCTGAGCCCAGGCCACGGGTAGCCTCTGCAAGTGCCGCAAGTGAGCCATTTCTCAGAAATCCGCCCCTGGGGCTTGAAACGGGCGTCAAAAAAGAGCGTTTTGCCAACGCTTCCATATACATATATGTGCATATATATGTCCATATAGACTTACACATATATGTATATGGTGGATTTGAGGAGAACAGGGCCCTGGCCCCCAGATCTGGCAGGAAATCCAGGCCTCTCCCTCCCTCAGCCTTGGGCCTGAGCTCGGCCTGCTGGTCCTTTGCTGATTTTCCGGTGGAAAACTGAGCCTCAGAGAGCTGAACACTAAGGTCACAAGGGACAGAATCAGAACTCAGATCCACAGCTGTGTGAGGTGTGCCCTGAGTGACCACTTTTTTTTTTTTTTTTTTTTTTTTTTGGCCAACAGGGTTGTATGCCTGCTGGAGGATGCAAGGAAGGCCCAAAGCGGGCTGTGTGGCGGAACGTGACTGCGCCCTGAGGACAGAGAGTGCCCTGGGACGCAGTCTGGACCCCAAGGAGCCCTGTGTGCCGGCCAAGGTCCCCCCAAGATGTGCAGCCAGGTCGGCCGATGCCTGAACCTGCCCTCCCTGCCCAGGCCACGGGTAGCCTCTGCAAGTGCCGCAAGTGAGCCATTTCTCAGAAATCCGCCCTGGGGCTTGAAACGGGCGTCAAAAAAGAGCGTTTTGCCAACGCTTCCATATACATATATGTGCATATATATGTCCATATAGACTTACACATATATGTATATGGTGGATTTGAGGAGAACAGGGCCCTGGCCCCCAGATCTGGCAGGAAATCCAGGCCTCTCCCTCCCTCAGCCTTGGGCCTGAGCTCGGCCTGCTGGTCCTTTGCTGAGCTTTTCCGGTGGAAAACTGAGCCTCAGAGAGCTGAACACTAAGGTCACAAGGGACAGAATCAGAACTCAGATCCACAGCTGTGTGAGGTGTGCCCTGAGTGACCACTTTTTTTTTTTTTTTGGCCAACAGGGTTGTATGCCTGCTGGAGGATGCAAGGAAGGCCCAAAGCGGGCTGTGTGGCGGAACGTGACTGCGCCCTGGGACAGAGAGTGCCCTGGGACGCAGTCTGGACCCCAAGGCGCCTGTGTGCCGGCCAAGGTCCCCCCAAGTGTGCAGCCAGGGTCGGCCGATGCCTGAACCTGCCCTCCCTGAGCCCAGGCCACGGGTAGCCTCTGCAAGTGCCGCAAGTGAGCCATTTCTCAGAAAATCCGCCCCTGGGGCTTGAAACGGGCGTCAAAAAAGAGCGTTTTGCCAACGCTTCCATATACATATATGTGCATATATATGTCCATATAGACTTACACATATATGTATATGGTGGATTTGAGGAGAACAGGGCCCTGGCCCCCAGATCTGGCAGGAAATCCAGGCCTCTCCCTCCCTCAGCCTTGGGCCTGAGCTCGGCCTGCTGGTCCTTTGCTGAGCTTTTCCGGTGGAAAACTGAGCCTCAGAGAGCTGAACACTAAGGTCACAAGGGACAGAATCAGAACTCAGATCCACAGCTGTGAGGTGTGCCCTGAGTGACCACTTTTTTTTTTTTTTTTTTTTTTTTTTGGCCAACAGGGTTGTATGCCTGCTGGAGGATGCAAGGAAGGCCCAAAGCGGGCTGTGTGGCGGAACGTGACTGCGCCCTGAGGACAGAGAGTGCCCTGGGACGCAGTCTGGACCCCAAGGAGCCCCTGTGCCGGCCAAGGTCCCCCAAGTGTGCAGCCAGGTCGGCCGATGCCTGAACCTGCCCTCCCTGAGCCCAGGCCACGGGTAGCCTCTGCAAGTGCCGCAAGTGAGCCATTTCTCAGAAATCCGCCCCTGGGGCTTGAAACGGGCGTCAAAAAAGAGCGTTTTGCCAACGCTTCCATATACATATATGTGCATATATATGTCCATATAGACTTACACCATATATGTATATGGTGGATTTGAGGAGAACAGGGCCCTGGCCCCCAGATCTGGCAGGAAATCCAGCCTCTCCCTCCCTCAGCCTTGGGCCTGAGCTCGGCCTGCTGGTCCTTTGCTGAGCTTTTCCGGTGGAAACTGAGCCTCAGAGAGCTGAACACTAAGGTCACAAGGGACAGAATCAGAACTCAGATCCACAGCTGTGTGAGGTGTGCCCTGAGTGACCATTTTTTTTTTTTTTTTTTTTTTTGGCCAACAGGGTTGTATGCCTGCTGGGAGGATGCAAGGAAGGCCCAAAAGCGGGCTGTGTGGCGGAACGTGACTGCGCCCTGAGGACAGAGAGTGCCCTGGGACGCACAGTCTGGACCCCAAGGAGCCCTGGTGTGCCGGCCAAGGCCCCCCAAGATGTGCAGCCAGGGTCGGCCGATGCCTGAACCTGCCCTCCCTGAGCCCAGGCCACGGGTAGCCTCTGCAAGTGCCGCAAGTGAGCCATTTCTCAGAAATCCGCCCCTGGGGCTTGAAACGGGCGTCAAAAAAGAGCGTTTTGCCAACGCTTCCATATAATATATGTGCAATATATATGTCCATATAGACTTACACATATATGTATATGTGGATTTGAGGAGAACAGGGCCCTGGCCCCCAGATCTGGCAGGAAATCCAGGCCTCTCCCTCCCTCAGCCTTGGGCCTGAGCTCGGCCTGCTGGTCCTTTGCTGAGCTTTTCCGGTGGAAAACTGAGCCTCAGAGAGCTGAACACTAAGGTCACAAGGACAGAATCAGAACTCAGATCCACAGCTGGTGTGAGGTGTGCCCTGAGTGACCACTTTTTTTCTTTTGGCCAACAGGGTTGTATGCCTGCTGGCGAGGATGCAAGGAAGGCCCAAAGCGGGCTGTGTGGCGGAACGTGACTGCGCCCTGAGGACAGAGAGTGCCCTGGACGCAGTCTGGACCCCAAGGAGCCCTGTGTGCCGGCCAAGGTCCCCCAAGATGTGCAGCCAGGGTCATCGCCGATGCCTGAACCTGCCCTCCCTGAGCCCAGGCCACGGGTAGCCTCTGCAAGTGCCGCAAGTGAGCCATTTTCTCAGAAATCCGCCCCTGGGGCTTGAAACGGCGTCAAAAAAGAGCGTTTTGCCAACGCTTCCATATACATATATGTGCATATATATGTCCATATAGACTTACACATATATTATATGGTGGATTTGAGGAGAACGGGCCCTGGCCCCCAGATCTGGCAGGAAATCCAGGCCTCTCCCTCCTCAGCCTTGGGCCTGAGCTCGGCCTGCTGGTCCTTGCTGAGCTTTTCGGTGGAAAACTGAGCCTCAGAGAGCTGAACACTAAGGTCACAAGGGACAGAATCAGAACTCAGATCCACAGCTTGTGTGAGGTGTGCCCTGAGTGACCACTTTTTTTCTTGGCCAACAGGGTTGTATGCCTGCTGCGAGGATGCAAGGAAGGCCCAAAGCGGGCTGTGTGGCGGAACGTGACTGCGCCCTGAGACAGAGAGTGCCCTGGACGCAGTCTGGACCCCAAGGAGCCCTGTGTGCCGGCCAAGGTCCCCCAAGATGTGCAGCCAGGGTCGATGCGATGCCTGAACCTGCCCTCCCTGAGTGCCCAGGCCACGGGTAGCCTCTGCAAGTGCCGCCAAGTGAGCCATTTCTCAGAAATCCGCCCCTGGGGCTTGAAACGGGCGTAAAAAGAGCGTTTTGCCAACGCTTCCATATACATATATGTGCATATATATGTCCATATAGACTTACACATATATGTATATGGTGGATTTGAGGAGAACAGGGCCCTGGCCCCCAGATCTGGCAGGAAATCCAGGCCTCTCCCTCCCTCGCCTTGGGCCTGAGCTCGGCCTGCTGGTCCTTGCTGAGCTTTCCGGGGTGGAAAACTGAGCCTCAGAGAGAGCTGAACACTAAGGTCACAAGGGACAGAATCAGAACTCAGATCCACAGCTGTGTGAGGTGTGCCCTGAGTGGACCACTTTTTTTCTTTTGGCCAACAGGGTTGTTATGCCCATGCTGGGATGCAAGGAAGGCCCAAGCGGGCTGTTGTGGCGGAACGTGACTGCGCCCTGAGGACAGAGAGTGCCCTGGGACGCAGTCTGGAACCCCAAGGCGTCCTGTGTGCCGGCCAAGGTCCCCCCAAGATGTGCAGCCAGGGTCATCCGATGCCTGAACCTGCTCCTCCCTGAGCCCAGGCCACGGGTTAGCCCTGCAAGTGCCGCAAGTGAGCCATTTCTCAGAAATCCGCCCCTGGGGGCTTGAAAACGGGCGTCAAAAAAGAGCGTTTTGCCAACGCTTCCATAACATATATGTGCAATATATGTCCATATAGACTTACACATATATGTATATGTGGATTTGAGGAGAACAGGGCCCTGGCCCCCAGATCTGGCAAGGAAATCCAGGCCCTCCCTCCCTCAGCCTTGGGCCTGAGCTCGGCCTGCTGCGTCCTTTGCTGAGCTTTTCCGGTGGAAAACTGAGCCTCAGAGAGCTGAACACTAAGGTCACAAGGGACAGAATCAGAACTCAGATCCACAGCTGTGTGAGGTGTGCCCTGAGTGACCACTTTTTTATTTCTTTTGGCCAACAGGTGTATTGTATTACCTGCTGGAGAGGATGCAAGGGAAGGCCCAAAGCGGGCTGTGTGGCGGAACGTGACTGCGCCCTGAGGACAGAGAGTGCCCTGGGACGCAGTCTGACCCCAAGGAGCCCTGTGTGCCGGCCAAGGTCCCCAAGATGTGCAGCGCAGGTCGGGCCGATGCCTGAACCTGCCCTCCCTTGAGCCCAGGCCACGGGTAGCCTCTGCAAGTGCCGCAAGTGAGCCATTCTTCCAGAAATCCGCCCTGGGCTTGAAACGGGCGTCAAAAAAAGAGCGTTTTGCCAACGCTTCCACCTATACATATATGTGCATATATATGTCCATATAGACTACATATATGTATATGGTGGATTTGAGTGAGAACAGGGCCCTGGCCCCCAGATCTGGCAGGAAATCCAGGCCTCTCCCTCCCTCAGCCTTGGGCCTGAGCTCGGCCTGCTGGTCCTTTGCTGAGCTTTCTCCGGTGGAAAACTGAGCCTCAAGAGCTGAACACTAAGGTCACAAGGGACAGAATCAGAACTCAGATCCACAGCTTGTGTGAAGGTGTGCCCTGAGGACCACTTTTTTTTCTTTTGGCCAACAGGGTTGTATGCCTCTGGGAGGATGCAAGGAAGTGCCCAAAGCGGCTGCTGTGGCGGAACGTGACTGCGCCCTGAGACAGAGAGTGCCCTGGACGCAGTCTGGACCCCAAGGATCCCTGTGTGCCGGCCAAGGTCCCCCAAGATGCTGCAGCCAGGGTCGGCCGATGGCCTGAACCTGCCCTCCCTAGCCCAGGCCACGGGTTAGCCTCTGCAAGTGCCGAACAAGTGAGCCCATTTCTCAGAAATCCGCCCCTGGGCTTGAAACGGCGTCAAAAAAGACGACGTTTTGCCAACGCTTGCCATATACTACATATATAATTGGAAATTATGTCCAATTAGAACTATCCGTCTACCTCCATTAATAGGTATATTGTTATAGACACATATATGGATATATGGTGATTTGAGAGAACAGGGCCCTGGCCCCAGATCTGGCAGGAAATCCAGGCCTCTCCCTCCCTCAGCCTTGGGCCTTGAGCTCGGCCTGCTGTCCTTTGCTGAGCTTTTCGGTGGGAAAAACTGAGCCTCAGAGAGCTGAACACTAAGGTCACAAGGGACAGAATCAGAACTCAGATCCACAGCTGTGTGAGGGTGTGCCCTGAGTGAACCACTTTTTTTCTTTTGGCCAACAGGGTTGCTATGCCTTGCTGGGAGGATGCAAGGAAGGCCCAAAAGCGGGCTGTGTGGCGCGAACGTGAACTGCGCCCTGAGGACAGAGAGTGCCCTCGGGACGCAGTCTGGACCCCAAGGAGCCCTGATGTGCCGGCCCGGTCCCCCCAAGATGTGCAGCCAGTCCGATGCCTGAACCTTGCCCTCCCTGAGCCCAGGCCACGGGTAGCCTCTGCAAGTGCCGCAAGTGAGCCATAATCTCAGAAAATCCGCCCCTGGGGCTTGAAACGGGCGTCAAAAAGAG
>PUFA01002347.1:0-28355 GCA_003508835.1 Eonycteris spelaea | reverse complement strand
CTTTTATTATTCCCAATAGTGTAATGATACAAATCTTCACTTCTTTAAAATGACTCTTTCTCTTTTTCTCCTCAATTCAAACTGGCCCTAGGCTCCTTAGTTTCTTTTCTTTCCTTATTCTTCTGCACACTGCACACCACTCCTTAATCATTAAGCCTTTAGGTCAGCATCTAACATCTTAGAAACAAAGCCTCAGGTCACTTGACCAGAGAAACAGAGTTTCTATCAAACTAAAGATAACATCTTTGCAGGTCCACACACATGAAGGCAGAATGACCCAGACAGACTGATACCATGACTGACTTCATGACCTGATGCAATGATCAACTGCCCCTACCTCAGCCCTGACCAATCAGGAGAGCCCATGACCTCAACTCCATTAGGTACCATGACTGATGTGTTTTCCCCTCTATAACCTATTCACTAGAAGCCATCCGGGAGCCAGGTCTTTGAGTGCTAGCTCACCTGTGTCTCTGGGCTTGGTGCCATTTCCTTAAGTAAACCTCTACTTTCTTTGCTGCAAACTCCCATTCAAGTCTTTTCTGGCTATTTGATGCGTGCAGGGGAAAAGAACCACTGAAGTTCAGTAACAGTAGCTTTGATTACATGTATTAGAATTTTTAACTTTTAAAAGCCAGAATTTCCAGTAAAAACTAAGAAGTAAACAATTATGAACTGTGTTTTATATATTCTGTGGCTTGGCAAATTCATAAATTCTTTTTATAGTTTCTAGAAATGTGCTATTTTATAAAAAAATTCTCAGTGTGGCGTTAAAACATATTTATGAATAGAGCAAATTTATCTTTAGTTTTTCCGCAATAGGAAGCCAAAATATAAACTTACATTTAATAATTAATGTTTGTCTTTTTATTTATAAATGACCTGTATATTTAATAAGTTTTCATCATTTAACTTAACTTACCGAAAGTTCATGGTTTCAGGTTATCGAAAAGGTCTAGGGAACTAATTTGAAAAGTTTACCTAAAACCTTTTGTCCTAATTACATTTATTGAATTTACTTGCGCTTAATAATTATGTCTAGATTACTTATAAAAATTTCATCATACTGTTACCGGAGAATGGGGATCCTCTCCCGACACATGGTCCGGGTTTTGATGCCTTGAACAAAAATTTGAGTAAGACACCGTGGAAAAGAAAAGTTTTGTTAGAGGGGAAAGTACACCTCCATACGTGGAAGCAGGCCTGAGCAAGAGAAGCGTGGCTCAAAAGGCCTGGTAACAAAGCCTTTGGGGTTTTATCCCTTTTTTTGTTGTGAGTAGTAACTTTTCTTAGAGGAGTGGGCTTCCTTGATTGTCAATCTTATTGACAGGGCTCAGTGATTCATCATTTTGCTTTCTGGGCATGTTTGTTCCCAGAATTCGGTCTGTTATAATGAAATTAATGGACTTCCGGGTATATGCATCATATTATAAAGATGGTATAATGAAACGGGTGAGTTAGGGTCTTCATTGCGCAGGTGCAAGTGACTGGCTTAAACTGGTACCTAATTCTCTGCCTACTGGTTTCTTTGTGTGCATAAAACAACAACAGCAACAACAACAACAACAACAAACGCCTTTTGGCTTGCTTAATTGCAAGCGGATTAGGGAGGACTCTTTCTAGGATAGGATGACCTAGTGTCTTTGCAGGCAGACCTGGAAACCCCCTAACTTTACTGCCTAACTCTTTTCTAAGAGTCACGAACCCCCTTATTAGTGTGGGTGTTGCGGGATGGGAGGTCTCTTCTTTTGTATCTCCTTCTTGCTGAGATTGGCTGTAGTCCCTGCCTACAGGGATTTCATGGAGCTTTTTTCCCTTTTTGCCTTAGACAGGGTGGGGTCTTGGGTTTCCTGCTGAAGTGCCACCTCAGTCCCTAGACAAGGAAAAGTATAAACGTATTATTTAAATCATATAGTTGTGGTGCGATCAAATCTAAGACCCAGGAAGCCAATTGAGATGAATTGTGAGCCTTTATTAGCCTGCTGGCAACTGACTCTCCTCTAAGCAGGGTCAGAGAATCAGCACAGAGCTTCCAGAGGAGGCAGCTTATAAAGCCTAAAACCACATCAAACAAGCAAGCCGATTCACAGAAGCAGAAGTTGGCCATTAGCATATCTTTGCACAAGACATTTCATAGAACCACCCCTGTTTAACATTAAACAAGCAGATTACAGAAGCAGAAGTTGGCCATTTGAAAATTTTCCACCCTTAACAATATATCTATTAGCTTCTATTATTGATTTGCCTATTAAGTGAGTAAAGGGAAACAGGCTTCGTTAATATATTTCTTAAAGAGTGAAAAAGACCTTTGGTCTAAAGTCCCCTTCCCCCCTCAGACTCTAAGGACCCTGTCTGACTTAACACCATTTCTGCTAACAATGGGCTGATGACCCTTATCAATAGCCAGAGGATCTGAGTCTACAGGGCAATTATCAGGATTTGAGGGAGAGGGCCTTTTTTTTCCCAAAGAAAAGAGAGAAGAAAACTAGGTTTACTAAAAAAATTAACTCGGCCAGAGATGTTCCATTTCATTTCCTTCTAAAGGATTAAGAATTTTACAAGTGATGTCCAGTCTCAATACTGCATTATGCCCCGACTCATATCTCCACGAACCACCAAGAAGCCAACACCGATGCAAGAGCAAGAGGGATTTTATTTCAGACTCAAGTCCGGACCGCACTCCGCACACCAACGCAGCAGTGAATAGGAGGTGGTCCTGAACATGGGGCTCTAGGGGTATTTGAAGGGAAAAAACGTAAGCACGGGGAGCAATGTCTTGGCGTTACAGGATTGGTACAACAAGCTTGACCTTTAGTGGGATTGGCTGGGTGATGGCGCCAAGGAACAAGGTGGGGAATTTGGAGAGTTACTTTTGCTCTGATTGGCTGAGTCTAGGGTGGGGTGAACGTCTCGCTATAGAACTTCAGCTCAGTGGGCTAAACTAAAGCAGTGACTCAAGCTCTGCGGTGGGGTGAAAACAAGACTGTGAACACTTATACAGATAGCAAAGGAGGCTGCCAGAAAACCAGTGGGGCAATTGACATTCTGCCAGCCCTACCACCCAGACTGCTAACGGACACCCCTACCTACACTCTAGGGGAAGTTAAACTATGCAACAACCTGAGAGGAAAAGAGGAATCTGCTGGGTAGGTTAGGCTCCCGGACGGCCACATTGTAGTACCTGAGGCCTTGAGCCGAGACCTTATAACCCAGGTTCACCAGAGCACACACTTGGGAGGAACCAAGTTAATTAAACTGTTATAAGAGACTACTACATTCCAGGGTTGCAACAAATGGCCAAGCAGGTATCGGGCCCAGTGCCACATCTGCACACAAGTGAATCCAGGCCCTCCAAGAGAGTACAACAAGGGACAAGACTTCGTGAACAAGCCCCAGGAGAACATTGGGAATGAGGTTTTCCAAAAATTAGTCCTAGAACTTTTGGATTTAAGTATTTACTTATGTTCATTGACATCTCGTCAAGATAGACTGAAGCCTTCCCCACCAAACAGAAGACAGCTCAGGTAGTAGCAAAGAAGTTAGGTTCAGAAATAGTGCCTCGATTTGGCCTGCCCATGACACTGGGGTCCGACAATGACCCGGCGTTCATCACCCAGACCAATCAATCTTTTAGCTAGGGTTCTAAAAATTAATTAAAAGTTATATTGCATTTACAAGCCTCAGAGCCCAGGACAGGTAGGGAGGATAAATAAGACCCTGAAAGAAACTTTAACCACGTTCAAATTAGAAACTGGCAAAATCTGGATAAGCCTCCTTCCCTCCCCCCTGTTAAGGGCACGATGCACCCCCTACTGTAGAGATCACACCTTTTGAAATTGTAATGCCCTGGTTTGGAACTCCATGAGCCAAGAAGGAAACTGACACCGATGCAAGCGCAAAAGGGAGTTTATTGACAAACTCGAGTTTGGACCCCACTCATTCACTGACATAGCAGTGGTTGAGAGGAGGCCCGAACGAGGGGCTGGGACCTAATTTAAAGGGCAAAACTGCAAGCCTTGGGGAGATGCCTTGCGTTACCTGATTGGGGGGTTAGGTTGACCTTTAAAGGGATTGGGTGGTAGGTTGTTAGGTCTGTGTGCACAAGGGGTCGTGTGCAGTTGGGGCTGCGTATAGAGGGGGCCGTGCACAGAAAGGGCCGAGTGCAGAAGGTAGGGCCGAGTATAGAAGGTGCCGGGAGCAGTAATCAGAATATGTGCAGGAGGAAATAAGGGTGGGGGTGCCTTATGGGCCCACCGATTAGCTGGCTTGGCTGGTTTGGCCAGGTGGTAAAGCATTGTTCTTGACCACTGGCCTTTGGGGAACTTTTCGTACAATTCATCTTGGGATCACTCAGAAAAATGGAATCATTCCAGTCTTTCAAAATCCTGTTTGAAAGACCTCTTGGTTGTTTTGATATATTCAGAATCTGTAAAATGAAATAAGAATTTTTTATATTAATTCATACATATAAGACTAATGTGTTCATAAAGCATGGATCTTGCTTTCATTATACAGCTTTAGGTAAGACTTGCTGTTTATGCTAACCACTCCAGGTTGGGAAATCAATGATTTGAATTCCCCTAGAAAACCAGTGGGGAATGTTAAGTGGGGGGGGGGGGGGGGTGGAATTTTCAAATGGCCAACTTCTGCTTGCTTGTTTAATGTTTAACCAGAGTATAGTTCTAGGAGATATTATGTGCAAAGATATGCTAATGTTAAGGGTATAGTTATCCTGTGCAAAGATATGCTAATGGCTAACTCCTGCTTCTGTAAACCTGTTTGCTTGTTTAATGTAATTGTAGGCTTTATAAGCGACCTCCTCTGAAAGCTCGGGCTGACTCTCTAGTGGGGAGAGTCAGTCGCAGACCGGCTAATGGAGGCTCACAGTTCATCTCAATTGGCTCCGTGGGTCTTAAATTTGATCGCCCCAAACATCACCTAGTGCTATGCAAAGACCTCCTTGTTTTAGGAACAGAAGGTCTAGTCCTCTTCTGTTCTGCAGGACTACTTCAGCCAAAGAGTTAAGAGAAGTCTCAAGGTGATTGACAGATTTTTCAAGAGTCAGTAAGTCTTCTTTTATTTGTTGGCTTAAGGCGTTCTAGTTGGAATTTCCAGTACTGAGGGCTGCCGTTCCTACTGCAGTAGATCCTGCTATGCCTATTCCTACTAGAAGGAGAACTAAAATAGGAGTCCTTTTTACTCTGGCCCCTAGATATTGGAAGTGTTCTCGCCAACCCCCCCCCACCAGAGTAAAAATAGACCTGAGGAATGACATGAACTAGGACACAAAATCCAGCATTTTTTTCTCCAGTAATTAAGGTTGATGCAAGGGGTTGATCCAGTATTACAAGCAAACCAAGTTCCCTTAGGAGCAGCTAAGTAGTTGTTAGATGTTGAATTCACCTGTATAGTCATATTACAATTTTCTCTATAAGTAGACTTATTAATATGATAAGAAGAGGTGTGTATACAAACAAATTCCTTGTCCCTGGAGATCTCCAAGAGTCAGCTTTGGGTGGTTTTTCCAGGGACATACAGTATTATTAGGAGCAGACAGGTTTCTTATAGTGCTTTAATTATTCCCAAAACAGCAACAGCTCCTAGTCCTACATAATATGGGGGTGCCGGATTAAGGCAAAACCAACAATCATCTATGATATTTGGATTACTAGTATCAACAAACTTGTACACAGCTATTAACATTTTCAACATAGTTTCTTGTGGAGTATTAGGAGTTATTCTTATCCTAGGGACATGATGGGTAGGCCCTTGGCTTGGAGCAAGGGTCATAACCTTTGCTTAGGTCTTGGCTTGTGTGGGCTTGGATACAGAAATGAGTTTGGACCAATCAGGTGTATGGGGGTCCTAACTGGTTTCTACTGGATTGTTATGAGTAACCCTGGATCCTCTCCAGAAACATATGACCTTAGACCCCATGTTTTCCCTGTAAGCCAGGATGGATCAGTCCATTGTTTTACAGTGAGAATAACAGGATTACATTTTCCTTAGGTGATACAAGAGGATTGACTAGGACGTGTAAGGTCAGGAAAGGGTCAATATTTTTCCAGGGGGCTATGGTCTCACAATCCTAATTGGCACAATAATGTGGATTAGGCTGATTGTAAGTGTTTTTTTCCTCTCTAGGGCACATGTATAATTGTACTTTCGTTTTCTGGATATCCACAATCATACGAAGGGTCAGTCAAAAAACTAGCTCCTGGACCTCTAGGTAAATCCTTGGATATAGTATTAAACCCTTTTCCTAATATGTCACATAGATCTACATGGAATGTAGGCTGATACATAGTCTGATTAACCAAGATGAGAGCCCCTGTTTCTGATCTGATGAACTCCCATTTGGCCTGCAAAGGTTGATGAGGATTCCCTCTTACATTTTTAATAACAATTAATCCAATTATAATTAAACCTGCGAGAGTCTTTTCTTGAGGGGGTCTCCTGTTGGGCTGACATGCCATCTCTCAGTCTCTGGTGGTGGATGAGCAGCCTTGATGTGGGTGTGATGAATCCAGTGGTGTCTCCCAGCAACCTTGACTGTGGTGGGAGTGGTGAGGATGACAGGAAAGGTATACCTGCTGTCTGTATAGATGTTAACTGTCTTCTCCTTACCCCATCGGAGCGCTTGGGTCACAGCAATGAATTCGGCTCGCTGAGCTGATGTTCCATGGCTCAGGGCCTGAGCCCAGATGACAGTCTCTCTGGTAACTACTGCCACCCCAGCATACCTGACTCCCTCTGCGATGAAGCTGCTTCCATCAGTGTACAGTGTGGCATCTGGTTGTGGCCATGGGATGTCAGTCAGTCAGGTCTGGTCTGAGGCAGGTGATGTTATCCAAAAACTCGAGACAATAATGTAATGGCTGTTGAGGGTCATCATCAGGCAAAAGGGTGGTTGGGTTGAGAGCAGAAGTTTTCAGGAATTGTACTTGTGGGGGTTAAGGAGAAGAACCTGGTATTGAGTGATCCGTGCATTTGAAATCCAATGATCAGGGGGCCGTGGAGCATGGTTTCCACTGCATGGGGGGCTATAATCTGGATAGTCTGTCCTAAGGTCAACTTCAGTGCTTCTTTGGTGAGGATGGCTGTGGCCGCAATGGCTCGCAAGCAATTAGTTCACACTGCTGCAACACAGTCCAGTCTTTTGGAGAGGTAAGCAATAGTTCTCTTCCATGGTCCTAGAGTCTGGGTGAGGACCCCCTTCGCTATACCTCTAGTCTCTGTCACAAAGAGCTGGAACAGCTTGTCTAAAGTAGAGCCAAAGCAGAGGCTATAGTCAAGGCTGTTTTTAGGGCTTTAAAGCCTCTTTTTCCTCTTTTCCCTAGCTCAAGTCCTCAGACTTTCCCCCAGTGCTGGTGGTATACAGTATACAGGGGCTTGGCTAACTCTGTAAACCCTGGAATCCAGAGCCTACAGTAGCCTAGGGCTCCAAGAAACTCTTGGATCTGCCGCTTACTTGTGGGTTGGGCTCTTTTTAAAATGGCCTCAATTCTGCTTGATGACAGAGTCTGGTGGCCCCCTTGCAGCTTATACCCTAAATACATTGCCTGGGAGGTGCAGAGTTGAGCTTTCTTAGCAGACACCCAGAATCCCTTAGCCTCTAATTCTTGTAATAAATCTTTAGTAGCCCGCTTACATTCTACATCTGTTATAGTGGCTGAGTAAATCATCCACGTATTGTCGAAGAACAGTCTCTGGATGTCTCTGACGAAAGTCAAGGAGGTCCCAACTCAGGGCCTCATGGAACAATGTGGGGGAGTTCTTAAATCCCTGGGGCAGTCTAGCCCAAGTCAAAGGGCAGGGTCCTCCCATTCAAATGCAAATATTGGTTGACTCACCTTTGCTAGAGGGAGAGTGAAGAAAGCATCCTTTAAATCAAGGACGGTGTACACCTGGTGGCTGGGGGCAGTTGGCTCAGGAGGGTGTACGGGTTGGGAACAGTGGGGTGTATGGTCTCAACATGCTGGTTTACTTCTCTGAGGTCCTGTACTGACCTGTAGTCTTGGGTACCTGGTTTCTGAACTGGAAGCAGTGGAGTGTTCCAAGGCGAATGGCAAGGGACCAAGATCCCTTCGTTCAGGAGCCTCCGAATATGCACTGCTATCACAGACCTAGCCTTCTGACTGACGGGATACTGCCTTACTCTGATGGGCTCAGCAGAACTCAGTAGGGTCACAACAATAGGAGGCTGATGAGCTGCCAATCCGGGTGGGTTAGTCTCAGCTCACACCCGAGGGATCCTGCACTGTAGTTCCTTTAACAGTGATGCATTAGGGAAGGATTGAAAACAGGCTCCTCCAATAAAAGGTATTCTTCAGAGAGGGGGCAAGTGAGCATTATTGCAGATGGAATGACCCCCAGAGTCAGTTCAGTGTGCCCTTCCTTAAAAGAGATGGTGGCCCGTATTTTTTGTAGGAAGTCTCTTCCCAACAAGGGGTACGGGCATTTAGGCATAACCAGGAACGAATGAGTGATGGTCCCTTTTCCTAGGTCGGTAATTCTGGCCTGGGTCCAAGGGTAAGATTTCCCTTGTCCTGTGGCTCCTTGTATTAAAGTCTTTCTTTAGATAGAGGGCCTTGGGTACTCTGCAAAACTGAGTAAGTAGCCCCTGTATCCACTAAAAAGTTTACAGGTTGGCCCCCGACTTGCAATGTTACCCCGGGCTCCTGGGAGCTCATAATGTAGGAGCCCTGACCTCCTCATTCTGCATCCTCCAACATAATAAGTGGGGCCTTCTTTCCTGGGCCCTGGCCCCTTTTGGGGCACATGCTCTTCCAATGTCTTTTTTTCTTACAGTATGCACATTGGTCCTTCTCTAAGTACCTCCAACCCCAGTCTGCCTTTCTCTTGGGGCGTTGGCTTGGCCCTTGGCTCTGGTCCCGGCCAGGCAGGCCCTGTAACTTACCTTGTCCAACGAACATAACCTTCTGGACATCTTCCCTGTTGTTGCATACCTTCTGGGCAATCTCGAGAAGCTTAGATAAATTCTCTCCCTCAAACCCTTCTAGTTTTTAATTTCTTTCTGATATCTGGGGCCGACTGACTGACAAAGGCTAGATTAATGGCTCACCGATTATTTGGGTCCTCCGGGTCAATAGGAGTATATAATCTATAAGATTCTAGTAACCTCTCTAAAAAAGCTGCAGGTGACTCATCTTTAGTCTGAGTAACCTCACTTACCCTGGATAAATTGACTGGTTGGTGAGCCGCTGCCCGGAGGCCCTGGAGCAGTAACTGGCGATACCTTTGGAGAGCCCCTTACCTTGATCTGTGTTGGGGTTCCAGTTGGGTCGGGTGCTGGGAAATACAAGTTGTACCCGTGCGGGTCAGTGGTAGGCTGTCCAGTGGGGTCCAAGACCCTTCTAGCAGCTTCCCTTAGAATACGTTCCTTCTCCTCTGGGGGACAAAATCTGTAAAAGCTGCTGGCAATCATCCCACGTGGGCTGGTGGGTGAAAAAGATGGATTCTAAAAGGGTGGTCAAGCCTTGGGTTTTTCTGAGAAGGACGGAGTTTGCAGTTTCCAGTTGTACAGATCACTAGTTGAAAGGGACATACACCATGAAAGGGGTCTGGGTGTCCCCCGCAAGGTGGGGCTATCTGTCTGAGAGGTGCCAGGATGGCTGCAGGTTGCAACGAATCAAGGATGGGGTCAGAATCTTGTGGAGGGTAGTAGACAGCCCCCATCCGAGTGTGCAGTGGGCTCTGAAGAGGGGCTGCCTCCCGAGAATCAGGAGACCTAAAGGGATTACCAGGAGAGTAATAAGGAGGGGGGTTGAGGATCTCCAGATCCTCTGGAGGCGCCTGTAGAACAGGCTCAAGTGATTTCTGAGGTGCTGGAGAGCTCTTTGGCACCGCTAGAAGGACTATGAGAGCCAGTCACCAGAGAGTCTGACTTACTCTGACAATCTTTCAGATACTTAGGAGCATCAGACACAATGTCTATCCAAACATTTATGTATGGGGCCTGATCAGGGTGACCAGGATTCACATAAACAACACTTCTGACTCTGAAGGCAGTCTGCAAATCAAGGGAACCCTCAGATGGCCATCCATCTCCGAAGGCTGGCCAGTCTACTTGGCAGAGCCTCTGGAGATCGAACAGAGTGACTGACAACCCATACCCTTGGGCGGGCCCATCGTCTGAAATCCTTAAAATTGTCCACAAGACACCCCAAGGGGGTGGGCTTAGAAGAAGCCTGCCCCATGGCGGCGGAAATGGACGTGAATGAGAATAAGAGCCCTGTGAAAGATAAGAATGTTAGACAAGTTCCACTCGGTGACTAGATAGCCACTCGGGTGGTGCTGTAGCAGCAAGAAAACTGCAAAAAGAAGAATTAATAGATTAAAAAGAATAACAAGAAAATTACAAGAGACCTTTAGGGACCAGAACGATCAGACAATGAGACAAACTTGACGGAAACCGAAGTAAGTAAACTTATGAGGACCAAGACAATAGCAGGGTAATAGTACATCTGACCGGTCCGGACAAACAGACCCAATACAGACAGACAAAACAGACTACAAGTAACACAATGCTAGCGTATCAGGCAGGTACTGGGTCAGGATCTGACATCTCAGACCTGACCGTACTAGGGAAGTTGTGCCGCGTTCAGCCTTCCACTAGTTCTTAGGGCCCACAGACAGGAACAGGTCTAAGCCAAGACTTAGATGAACTACACCCTAGGGCTTACAGACAGGTGTAAGCCGAAATTTAGACGTGCCCTAGGGCTTACCAGCAGACAGGTCTAAGCCGAGACTTAGACTTAGACTTAGACATACTCACTAGTGAGACTGGTTCAGGTGGCTCATGACCAATTCTTAGTAGAATTTATCTTCCGGCCTCCTGGGCCGAGATTGTCCAGTGTCCGGGGCTGAGGAAAATCTCTCAGCGGCTGCTCCTGAACACGGCCAAGTCTCACCCGGACTGACCAGGGCCGCGGGTCTTGGAGATGCTCCTCTTTTCTCTCAGGGGAGAATCTCGCTGGGGCCTCCAAATGTTGTGGTGCAATCAAATTTAAGACCCACAGAGCCAATTGAGATGAACTGGAGCCTTTATTAGCCAGCTGGCCACTGACTCTCCCCACTAGAGAATCAGCCCCGAGCTCCCAAAAGGGGTAGTTTATAGTGCCTAGAACAAGTAGGCAGATTACAGAAGCAGAAATTGGTCCTTAGCATATCTTTGAGCAGATTACCACACCCTGGTTAACAGAATCAGAAGTAAATCCTTAATGTTGACTTACTGGAAAATTTTCCACCCTTAACAGATTAGTGTCTATCTTTCTGACTTTTGGAATATCCAATCCTTACAAGTGCTTGCATTCAAACCAATATATTTTTTAACTTATTAAATTAATTTTAACAATACTACTTGGTGGTAAAAATTATCTAACATTTATAACATACATATGGACTCGCAGACAGACACAAAGATCCTTTAGCCATGAGACAGGCACAATAATGCAAAACTCAGTAGTTTATAAAAGAGAGGTTGGATCTAAATTTTGTTTTGGTAGTTGGAATTAGTTAACTTTATCTGTTGAGATGGCTAAAGCTTTTATTTACTACAATTCATGAAGAAGACACTTAAGATTTATGTTTGTCCTGGAGAAATCAAGTTGTAAAAGGCCTTTCTCCACCCCTTTTTTCTTTGAATAAGAATTACCTTTAACAGGAATTACCTTCTGAAATTTGCATTTTAAAAAGATGGCCTAGATAAGAGTTCCTGGAAAAGACCAGGTATTAGCCTCTTAAAGGCACAGGGAAAGAAATGCAAGCTTCTCCTAGAAGGACTTTGGTTTCCTAAGGACAATATTTATAAGCATTTTGAGAGGACTTGTTGTAGCTGCCATCCCCCAAAAGACACACGGACCACCAGAACTCAGTGAGTTAATAGGAAACACACTCTTTATTCAGCCAGCTGAGTCTGCCAGGGGTATGCAGACCCCAAATTAAGCAGCCCTGAAATGTAGAGGTACAGGGTTTTTAAGCCCCAAATCCCATTCTTCATTCTGTCTAGACACAAAGGTCTATTTTTTCTTCTATTTGTTGTGGTGTGATCAAATCCAAGACCCCCGGAGCCAATTGAGATGAATTGTGAGCCTTTATTAGCCGGCGGGCAACTGACCCTCTACCAGGCAGTTAGAGGAGATTAGGCCCGAGCTTCCATTAGAGGCAGTTTATATAGCCTAGAATAAGCAAGCAGATTACAGAAGCAGAAGTTGGCGGTTAGCATATCTTTGAGCAGATTACCACGCCCTGATTAATATCAAACAAGCAAGCAGATTACAGAAACAGAGTAAATCCTTCATGCTGGCTTACTGGAAAATTTTCCACCCATAACAGTTTTAATTTAAAAAGAAAATTGTTCAATAGCCGTTTCAGAGTGGAAAGGCAATTCAGACATAGAATGACTAAAATGAGTACTCAAAGGCTAGAGGGGAGCTATAGAAGTTATGTCAGTAGTCATGTCTATCCTATCATCTTTTATCTTAGGTACACATTATTTTAATTTTTTCATTACCCTTAAGCAATAAAGCTTTCAATGAAGCTACTTTGAAACACTGAAAACTTTTGTTGCTGCATGCCAATAAAATAAATATCTCATTCTGTTTGCTAAGTTTGGGATCCCTTATGTTCAAGCACAATTAAAATTTTTTATCTAAATGGAATGCTTCTCATGATGTGGCAGCCTGACTCTGCCTGATCATTTCCTGCTCGAATGAGTTAGTTCCTAACTGCACCCCACATCCCAGGACTCTGGCTGACACTGCAGTCTGAAAACCCACTTAAGCGATTAAGCTGGTTTCCTTCTGGTTCGGCAGCCAATCAGTGTTCTCCTTATGTTCTTCTTTCTTATGTGGCATATCTATAGCAGCGTAGGAATGCGAAAGTACAAGATGGTATAAAACTGCCCTAATCTGAAATTCCGCACCCTTTGTGGGATAAACTGGCTGGCTCTCTTTTGGCATTGGATGGCCAGCAGAGGGAGCTCTTGATAGGAAAGTCATTGCAAAGGTCTCTCGAGTCATTACAGGTCAACCTGGCCACTAGACCAATTCCCTTATATTGATTCTTGAGAGGCACTAGTTCACACCTGATCCCCTTGGTTGAGCGTCTGCCCATAGGAGGACTGTGGAGTCCTCCTAGCACTAGCCTTGGCACCCTCCCAAGGTCGGTTAGGAAAAAAAACAAACAAAAAAGACTATGTTACCAGCACTAGGCCGGATCAGGCTCCATTCTGCTAGGCCTCCAGAGTCCAAATGATAGTTGGGGGGTGGGGGGGAGGGGACAGTCTATTGACTTTATGATTGACACCAGAGCTGAATGCTCAGTTGTAACTCAGCCTGTGTGCCCCCTTTTCTCAAAGACAAGATACCATTATAGGAGCAACTGGGGCACGAGTCCGTCATCCCTATCTGCATTCCTGCTTGTGCAACCTAGGAGGATGAAAAGTCCATAAATTTCTGTATCTGCCTGACTTCCCTGTGGCACTGATAGGACGAGATCTCTTAGGTAAAGTACAGGCTCAAATTGTGGTGGCTGAAACAATGACTCTTACTGGAAAAATTAACTGCTTGGCTATCACTATGGGAACTTTGGCCTTTGATTATAGGAACATAACATTCTAAACAAGCTTTCTGCTTCTGTAACCCCGCTTACGAACCTGACCTGTGAGTTGACAGGTAATGAATAGAAGAAAGATAGCCCTTTGTGTTTAGACAGAATGAAGAATGGGATTTGGGGCTTAAAAACACCGTGTCTCTACATTTCTGGGCTGCTTAATTTGGGGTCTGCATACCCCTGGCAGACCCAGCTGGCGGAATAAAGAGTGTTTCCTATAACTCACTCACTGAGTTCTGGTGGTCCATGTGTCTTTCGGGGGTGGCGGTTACAACATTTGGAGGCCCCAACGAGATCTCAGGGAGGGGCCATGGATCTAAGACTGGACCGGCCACCAAAGCGGTTGCTGTCCCTGTACAGATTCAAAGGGGTGGCCAACTTGAGACATTCCAGGGCCCTTGAATGCCGTGACGGGGTTAATGCACTCTTCAAGGACACAACTTTCAGGACACGCTCTATGTTCCTGGTCCCACAGGAATCTGGAATCTCCGAGGCCTTGGCATCTGGATAAAAGGTACCTTCCTGGTTCTGTTGACCACTCATTGGGGATCCGTGGAGAGACTGGATGCAGTCATATCTCCCGGATCATGGCCAGGCCGCGGGACGCTGCCTCCTGTGCCCTGTTGTTGGGTTTTGTTTATTGTCTCTGGTCCTGTCTAGGTTGTAGGTGGTGGACTTCTCTGGGTCCACCTACACCTCAGTGATTGTTCTTGTCTGAGTGTGTGTTTTGTGTTTTGTGTTTTCTGTTTTGTGCTTTCTGCGCAAGCAATGGGGGAAGCCCGAGTTCACAGAAGACACCCTTGGGGTGTCTACTGTGACATTTCAAAGAAGGGTTTGTAGAGGGAGCTGACTATGTGACATAAAGTTTTCTCCAGGTAGACTAAGGACATTGTGTGAAGTTGAGTGGCTATCTTTTGATGTAAACTGGCCTCCGGAGGGCTCTTTTGACAAGGGTTTGGTGAGGAATATTTGGAAGGTTGTCATAGGAGACCCAGGACATCCTGATCAGTTTCCCTATATTGATCAATGGTTAAACCTTGTTCAGAAGCCCACCTCTTTGGCTCCGTCGGTGTTCCCTTTCTCTAGGGGTGCAGGTTTTAGTTGTGGGCACCCCAAAACATGCAGTAACTAAATCTCCAAGACAGCCCAGTCCCTCAGTCCTCCAATCTCCACCTACCCTATAATCCAGGACAACAGAGGCCAAATAGCCCTACCTTACCTCCTCAGATGGCCAGCAGGTAACCCCTATGGGCCTCCTGCTCCTGCTCCAGGCGGGACATCAGCCAATACCACCACCCCGGCCATCCTCCCCTTGGGAGAAGCACCACCCCAGGGCAGCATACTGACAGGCCCTTTATGGTTTACCTGCCTTTCTCAACTAGTGACCTGTACAACTGGAAGGCACAGAATCTGCCTTTCTCTGAGAAACCCCAGGCATTAATGGGACTCTTAGAAAGTGTCTTTCAGACTCACAGTCCCACCTGGGATGATTGCCAACAGCTTTTAATTACCCCCTTGACCCCTTAGAAGAACGGGGATGCATTCGGACTGAAACACAAAAGATAGCTGTGGGAGGGAGGAAAATTGAGGAAGCAGGGGAACAGATTGAGGAGGAATTTCCCTCCACCCGCCCAGACTGGGGATACAATTCTCAGACAGGGAGAACGGCATTAGATCGGTACCACCAGATTCTAAGTGGGGGAATTAGGATGGCTGCTCAGCAGCCACTAACCTTTCTAAGGTAACTGAAGTTATACAGGGAGGGACCTCAGGAATCCCCTGGAGCGTCTCTTGAGTGAGCCGTACTGGGTATACACCCCCATTGATCCTGAGGCCCCCGAGAACCAGCAGGCAATTAATATAGCCTTTGCTACTCAGGCAGCCCCTGATATCCAGTGTAAACTACAAAAATTAGAAGGTTTTGCAAGGATGAACTTGTCCCAACTTGTTGAGATAGCCCAGAAGGTGTTGAACAACAGGGAAGCACCAGATGACCCCAAACATATGGCTAAAATCCAAAGCTACTGTCATCAACCCAGCCAATCTGTTGCCAAACCCAGACTCCGAGACCCTGTTCATGACTGCACAGATTTCACTGACGCTGTGTATTCCTCGCGGCCAGACCTCAAAGATTCCTCTCTGCCTGAGGCCGATGAAGTTCTGTTCATGGACGGGAGCATCTTCATGCAGGAAGGAAGGAGGTATGCTGGGGCAGGGGTTGTAACTCTAACTGGCACTATCTGGTCACAAGCTCTTCCCCATAGGACTTCTGCTCAAAAGGCAGAATTCATCACCCTCACTGAGGCACTAAGATGGGGAAAGGATAAGGCAGTCACAATATACACTGACAGCCAATACCCTTTGCACTGCACATGTACACGGAGCCATCTACAAGGAAAGAGGGCTTCTGACTTCAGCTGGGAAGGACATTAAGAACAAGGAGGAGATCTTAGCCATACTTGAAGCCATATGGATGCCTAAGACTGTTCATTGTAAAGGGCATCAAAAAGAGAATAGTTCTGAGGCTGAGGGAAACCTACGAGCGATGCAGAGTCAAGAACAGCAGCCACAAGGCCAGTGGGGCCCCCACCACATCTACTGAACTGTTGCCACTTACCAGAACTGCCTCTGTCTCCAACCTATATGGTGGAAGAGAACATATATTTTCAAGACAAGGGAGCCACTAAGCAACAGGGGTGGTGGATGACCCTAGAGAGAAAAATCGAGCTCTCACAGGCCCTTGGTAGGACTCTCCTCTACCAACTACACCAGACCATGCAGACTAAGATGCTCCAAGCTTTAGACCTCCACTTTCACTTGTTAGAAGGGAGAAAACCGCAGAGGAGATTGCCTCGATGCTCAGCTGTGCCCAAGTTAATCCAAAGAAGGGAAGATAGAAGAACCTAGGCATAGGGAAAGAGGAACTTATCTGGGGACCACTGGGAAGTCAATTTCACTGAGGTAACCCCACTGTGGGGGCTACAAATATTTACTTGTTTTTAGACACCTTTTCAGGATGGGTAGAGGCCTTCCCTACCAGGAAAGAGACTGCCTTAGTAGTTACTAAGAAACTACTACAAGAAATCCTCCCTCGATTTGGTCTCCCCAGAACTTTAGGGTCGGATGAACGGGCCAGCCTTTGTAGCAAAGGTATCACAACAATTGGCTAGCTACCTAAATTTGCAATGGAAACTCCACTGCACCTACCAGCCCCAAAGTTCGGGCCAAGTAGAGCAAATGAATCGGACCCTAAAAGAGACATTAGTCAAGTTAGGATTAGAAACTGGTGGGACCTGGGTAGAACTTCTCCCCTTTGCTCTTCTCTGAGCCAGGTGTACTCCATTATTAATGGATTCACCCCATTTGAAATTTTTTTGGAAACCCCACCTTTAGTACCTAGAATAGAAGATGAAAAAAGGCAGAACTGTGTAACCTTGTCTTACTTGAGTCTTTACAGGCCCTTCAAAGTGTACAGAAGATTTGGTCTGGGTTCGTGCTGTCCCTCAGCCCGGGGAACGGACTTCCCCATCAGTTTCAGCCTGGGGACTCTGTGTGGATCCGGAAGTTCACTTCCAAAGGACTAGAACCCAAATGGAAAGGGCCCTTCACTGTCTCTACCTGACAACGCCCACTGCAGTTAAAGTAGACGGCATCCCATCATGGATTCATCACTCCCACGTGAAGGCAGCACGAGAGTGGACAGCTCAAGAAGACGGGTCCTTAAGACTAAGACTCAGCATAGATAAGTATAACCCTCTGTTTCTTCCTCTTTTCCCTTTAGCCCAGGCATTCGACCAGCCACAACCAGAACAGAAGGAACATTAATAACTTTGCTAATGACAATATACAAGGTCTTAAATAAGACCACCCCAGAGAAGGACAAAATTATTAGTTATGTCTAAACTCCAAACCCCCTTATTATGTTGGGGTAGGAACACCCCCAAATTTAACTGAGCTCAACAGGCTAATACTTCAAGTCGATTCACAAGCAGAAGTAGTCTTTCAGAACAGAAGAGGTTTAAATTTATTATTTTTTGAACAAGATGGATTAAGCTTACTACTAGTACAGAGACATTTAGATACCAGGGAAAAACAGACTAGAATCAAATAACAGGTTTCCTAGGATGTTCAATTGGTCACCATGGCTAACAACCCTTCTATCTGCTGTAGCTAACCTTTAATTCTCTTCCTCTTGTTAACTTTTGGCCCATGTTTTCTCAATTTCTTGTTTGCATATATAAGAAAGAATTAATTCTATTAGACTTTTAGTATTACAGAATAGAGGCTATGAGCAAATTCCGCATGAAGAATTAAGGATTTGATTTTTTGCTAAGGCCAGTGGGGAATGTGCTAGCTGGAAAATTACTGCTTGGCTATGTCCTGTGGGACATAGGACATGGGAACATAGGCTGCTATTCATAGGAGCATAACATTCTAACAATAAGCTTTCTACTTCTGTACCCCCGCTTGCACACCTGACCTGTGGTCAACAGATAATAAATAGAACAAAGATAGCCCTTTGTGTTTAGACAGAATAAAGATTAAGATTTTGGGCTAAAAAACCCTGTATAGAGATTTTGGGGCTGCTTAATTTGGGGTCCGCGTACCCCTGGCAGACCCAGCTGGCTGAATAAAGAGTGTGTTTCCTATAACTCACTGAGTTCTGGTGGTCCGTGTGTCTTTCGGGGGCTGGCGGCTACAACAGCTAGACATTTCATAACTCAGGCTGTGCCAGATAGCCAAAGGAAGCTCCAAAAGTTGGGGCCTAGACCCCAAACCCCACAGGCTGCCTTGTGCCAGAGGTCTCTAAGGTATCCAATAACTGAGACAGGGCAGAGAAGGAAACAGAGTACAAAAAGGTGCTAATTTTAAGTGCCATAATACAAGGACCATCTTGAGGTGACCCTAGGCAATAAAAACCTTTCAGGCCTGGTGGCCTTGATTTTGGTTGGCCACAATTGGCATTGTCAGGACTGGGGCATAATCAAT
Source organism: Eonycteris spelaea (assembly GCA_003508835.1). Classification (NCBI taxonomy): domain Eukaryota; kingdom Metazoa; phylum Chordata; class Mammalia; order Chiroptera; family Pteropodidae; genus Eonycteris; species Eonycteris spelaea. The sequence goes on along the minus strand of PUFA01002347.1, from coordinate 9,731 downwards.
GTGCAAATTGTAGAAGGAAGGACACTGGATGGGCAAGTGTCCAGCCAAGCCTGTTAAGTCGGGGAGGGTGGACCTCATATACCCTCGCCCCACATAGCAAGCCTCTCATGAAGGGGCTGCTCTCTCTTTCAACTTCAGAGGCCCAAGCGCTTGCAAGCTTCAATCCTAGAAGAATCTACCACAGTCACAACAGTGGAGCTCACCCTCAACATGGCAGAGAGGAAAAACAACTTTTACTAGATACTAGAGCTACCTACTCTGTCCTGACCCATCCCATGGACCTCTCTTCAATGCTAACTGCACAGTGACAGGAATAAATAGCCTAATGTAATTTACTTTTCGCATTGTGAGACCATGACTAGCAAATGTTAAGGGTGGAAAATTTTCCAGTAAGCCAGCATTAAGAGTGTGGTAATCTGCTTACTTGTTTGATGTTAACCAGGGTGTGGTAATCTGCTCAAAGATATGCTAATGGCCAACTTCTGATTCTTTAATCTGCTTGCTTGTTAATCTTGTTTGATGTTAACCAGGGTGGTGTTCTAGGCTTTATAAGCTGCCTCTTTTGGGAGCTCGGGACTGATCTCTTCTAACCCTGCATGGTAGAGAGTCAGTCGCCGGCCAGGCCAGCTAATAAAGGCTCACAATTCATCTCGATTGGCTCCTTGGATCTTAGATTTGATCGCACCACAACACAATGAAATTCTCCTCAGGATCCAGTGAGGAGAGTGCCTTGTCCCAAGAAACTTGGACTCAGCCCCCTTGCTCATCACATAATGCACATTTGTGGGGAACCTAAGGCTAGACCATTCATAGATGACCGGCTTCTGTGTCAGAATTTCCTACAAGCACAGCAGCTTCCTATCTGCGATGTATTGAAAGTCAGCCCTCAATGCAAATTTTGTTAAGTTCCCAACTGCTGTCAAATTACAAGGAATCAACAGCTGGGTGTATTTATCTCAAAATAAATCAGTTTTTTTTTTTTTTTTTTTTATGAGTCCTCACAGTCTCCTCCAGAAAATAAACCGGAAAGTGCGACCTAGTCCTGTGAACCTGTGGAAGATCTTAAGTTCTTGTTCTGGGAACTAGATAAGTCCACACAACTAGATAAGTCCATATGTCCCAGGGAATCAGGGAAGTTTTATAAATAATTATTGTTTTAGCCCAGTATTTATGCCACGGCTCTCTTCAATTTCCTTTCATTAGATATCTTTACCTTGAATTAACAAACTGCCATGAAAAGTAACTTTATTATCAATTACCTCTACTATTAGTTTTGACTTGTCTTTTCTATCTTTTTGCTAAGTTTATATCTTCTAAGTTGCAAGGCTTTGTACCACTTCTACATGCTGGAATGACCTCACGTGGCCTGCCTCCGGGGCCCTTAGAATAAGGCTTTCAGAGATTTGTATTCCCAGTAGGCAGGGACTACAGCCCTATCTCAGCTTTGAAGAAGTTATAGAAGACAGACCTTCCTCCCTCAACATCCCCTTAAGATTAAGGTAACAAAATCTCTGAGAGGGAAATAAGGTAGGGAGGAGGTAAGAGAATAAAATGTTAATCAATCCACATTCAGTGACTGCAACGTGCTGATCAGCCCTGCAGCCAGGCCAGGAGGACATCTGCAGAATAAAAAAAGGTTTCTGCTGGATTACCAACAACTCATTCCCCACATCTGTGAAGGAGAAACAGGACCCTTAAGACTCAGATGGGAAAACTATGTCAAGACTCAGTTGAGAAAACTATCTATATTGGGATGAAGTCCTCCCCATGGCACTATTAAGAATCAGGTCGGCCACAACCAAGAAGACTGGGTTCTCCCTCTACAAAATCTTCTATGGGTGGCCACCGCCACTCATCAAAGGACTAAGAGGAAATAGGTGAATTGACTCTGAGACAACAGCCTCAGGCCCTAGGGACCACCTTCCAGACTCTCAACCAATGGGTTAGGGAAAGGCTTCCTGTCAGTTTAACCACTGAAGTTCATTTTTTAAGCCAGGAGACTCTGGGTGAAGGAGTGGAACATTCCGCCCCTAAAACCCCGATAGAGTGGCCCCTTTACTGCCATTTTGTCTACCCCCACTGCAGTTAAGTCTGCTAAAATAACACCCTGGATACATCACAGCGAACTGAAACTTGCAGCTGCAGAGTGGGCATGTGTTCCAGACTCTTCTGAGCCCGCAGGGCAACCCTCTGGAAGGAAACACTGACTGCACTGACAGACCAAGGGGTAAGACCTTAGCTCTGCTTTGGTCACACTGGAAGCTGACCAATGTATGCATGGCAGAAGCCAAAGGACAATGTCTCATCAGGATGCAACCCTAGTAACCTCTTTGGAGGCTAGGTCTCCACTTTTGGTGGCTTTAAGACCGTAGTTGGGATAGTACTCCTTCTCAGAAGCTGCCCCCTCCTCCCATGCCTACTGCTCTTGTGATCTGGTCAACCACCTCCCTCAGAGAGGCTATAGTAGAAAGAAAAAACTGCAGCAAAACTCCTCATGCGATGGAGGTACCAGCCTCTAAAACAAAAGTTAGAAGGATATGATGCTCTCTGACCCAGTCCTGGGTCATCATAGAGCATCAAAGGGGGAATGTGGCAGCCTGACCCTACCTGACCATTTCCTGCTCAAATGAATTAGTTTCTGACTGCACCCCCAATCCCAGAACTCTCTGGCTAACAGAGCAGTATGAAAAACCACTTAAACGATTAAGCTGGTTTCCTTATAGTTTGGCAGCCAGTCAGTGTTCTCCTTATGTTCTCTTTCCTTATATGGAATATCTATAGCAGTGTAGGAATGCGAAAGTACAAGATGATATAAAACTGCCTGCCATGTGACAATGGGGCTCAGCCTTTGGATAAAAATCCACTGAGTTGGTGCTGACATCAATAAATGCTGATTCCTGCTTGTAGTCTTGGTGTCCCGTCTCCACGTTCGGGAATCTTACAACAATGATGGCCAAGTAATTTTAGGCTGTCTCCAGAAAGGTTTTTGCTTCCTTTGCAAATGTCTTTAGCTTCTGAAACTATAGATCTTAAATATAAAAGAAGCAGGTATGCTGGAAGGTGGAATGCTCAAGTTTTTGGATAGAAGTGATCCTAATTTTTGTTATTCACATGCAGTCTATTGGACGCAGTCTAGTTCAAATTGGACCCAGTTTGATCCTGGATCCAGTCTGGTTCTTAAGTTGGACCCAGTCCAACTCTACTGGTAACGAATAAATCCCATGGAACTTTGGACTGGGGAGAGAATTGAATGAGCACACCCACCCCAGGAAATGGGGATTATTAACTGATTTTAAACAAAATGGAGAACTATGGCTGTTACCGGTCCAAGGTCCATGTTCCTGATGCTTCGACCAAAAGTCAACCTTCAGAGTTTGCAGTGAGGAAAGGTTTATTGATCAAGAATGCACCAACAAGAAGGTGAGAGACCTAATTTTTCCTCAAATCTATCTTACCAAAGTATTGAGTTCAGGCTTCTTTTGTCTTCAGGAAGTGGAAATGGGAAGAGCTGTTTTTGTAAAAGTCAAGCAGCAATCTTATCTAATGATTAGCATGGCTATGTGAAACTAAGCAGAAGCTACTAGCCTGAAGGCCATGAGAACAAAGCAACTTGAACAAGATGGAGTCCAGAGACCTAACATTTCAGTCTGTTACAGCCACCCCCCCCCCACTTTTGTTGTTTGTTCCTCAGTCTTGAGGAACTTGGTCCAGGTTCAATTAAGAGGGAGGATTAGCTTTTTAAGATGGATTCAGATTTGTGTGCCTCTCTTATCCAGCTCTTACAATCTCACATGCCCACCTCTTCCATGATGGTTTCTGAGCCTTAAAGGGGTATTCTGGTGCTCAATTTAGACAAAGAATAAAAAGTAACTTTCATAATTATGTCTGCCAGTATGCAAATTATGATGAATTGGCCACAGCACAAACACTTCCTTGTTCAGCTAACAAGTAATCTAAAGCAATCCTATTGTCTAAGGGCCCAAGTGCCAAGGCCCTAAGATGGTGTGTTGATTCTTAGAACTTCAGCAGCAAAATGAGCCAAATGGCTGAGCTGATTATATGGGTTAAGTTTTTAACATTTAGTTAATATCAGGTGCTCAGGTAGACTTTCTGTGTGGCTTACACAGCATCAGTAACAGAGATTGTTTAAGCACAAGCTATTATTATGATTGCTCTGAAATTTATATAATGTAAAAAGGACAAAACTCAAAGGACAATGGACAGGAGTGATGTCAGAAGCACTGCAGAGTGAGAGATGCCCCAGATCTCTCCCTTGCAAAAACAAGCTGAACACTTAAAACTCAACAATTAACACCCAGCCTGCACACAAGCACATCTGAGCAAGTGATCTCTGCATGAGTTTCCAGAGGTCGGAACTGCAGGAATCCAGAAGGAACAAGGAAGCTGCCTCTCGCAACGGAGTCTCCCTGCAGGTGGTGGAGGAAGAGCGAAGTTGCTACTAGTTTCCTGAACAGCCCTGACAGAGGGATCTGTGAGCCCAGGGATCCGGGCAGAAGGTGGTACAGAGACTAACTTCGGGGTGGCAAAGATGTTCTTAGCAGTCCAGTTGAGAAGCGCTAGGCTGAGACACAGATACAGCAGAAACTCCACCCACCAACCCAGAGAGCACCTCCCCTCCATATCCTCCACTACTGAACACCGTGGAGGCCCAGGGGAATTTAGTAAATGCTACCAAAACTGTCGCTCACACTAACTGGGACTGAGACTGAGGTTAGCAGTCATGATTAAATATTTATAAGAAAAAAAAGGAGGCAGTATTAAATCTCAAAGCAGGGATCCAAGAGGCCTGGGTACCCTACTGAAAATCAAAAGAACAAGGCTTCTAGCAACAGGCTAAAGAGAGATCTCTATATAGTAAATCGTTCTGAAAAAGAAAAGAAAAGCAGAATACACTCCCATCAATGCCAGACAGAGAAATAGCCCATCAGCACCATGAACAACCAATGTGACAAGGCAACTCAGAAAAGAGAAAAATCTCCAGAAAATAAGCTTAAAGACATAGAGATATGTGACTTAAATGACAGAGAACTCAGGATTGTACTTCTGACAAAAATCAATGAGATCCAAAATAATTCATATCAACAATTTCAGAAATTGAAAAAGCAACTAGATGAGCAGAATGAGTTTTTTTAGCAAGGAGATTGAAACCTAAAAAAGAACCAAATAGAACTTCTGAAGATGAAGAACACACTAAAAGAGATGAAGAATGAAAGCAAGCTTAGGAAATAGAACAAACCAAATAGAGGAAAGGATTGATGATATAAAGACAGAAATAATACAGAAGGAAGAAGAGAGAAGCTGAAGAATGGAAAATAATGAAAGGGAAATACAAGAACTAGCTGCTACCATCAAGAAAGTAAAATAAGAATAATGGGCATTCTTGAAGGGGAGGAATAGGAGCAGAGCTTAGAAAGCATTTTTAGACAAATATTTGAAGAGAATTCCCCAAGTCTTAAGAAATGAACTGAGCTTTGCATCCAAAAAGCTAACAGAACACTCAATTATCTCAACTCAAAAAGACCTCTAAGACATATTACATTAAAATGATCAAAAATTAATGACAAAAAAGGATTTTCAAGGCATCCAAGAAAAGAAGTTGGTAACCTATAAAGGAAAACCTTAGACTATCTTTGGACTTCTCAGCACAAACTGTACAAACAAGAAAGAAGTGGAACCAAATATTTAAACTACTAAATGAAAGGAACTACCAGCTAAGAATGATGTATCCAGCAGAGCTTTCCTTTAGATATAAAAGAGATATAAAGACCTTTCTAGACATATAAAACTTGAAGGAATTCTCCACCACGAGGCCTGGATTACAGGAAATACTGAAAAGGGTCAACCTACCTGAAACAAAATGACAAAAAAATACATAACTATGAGTTAAACAACTAGCAGAGACAGACAGAAGCACAGTAGTGCAACAGGGTATTATAAGCTTACACAATAAGAAGAGAATTGCCGTTGCAAGATAGAAATGAACATTCAGCATACATAGGGACAATTTGGGAAAAAGTAACAGGAAAGGGGAAGAATCAAAGATTCGAATTCCACAAAAGAGGAATGGAAATAAAGTACATGCAGAAAAAAATGGACTACTATAATATAGATATATGGTATATACAATATGTATATATATATAAATCCTTTACATATTCTTATGGTAACCACATGCCAAAAATTCCAGAAATGAGGCATGTAACATAAATCAAGAGGGACTAGAGGGAAAATCCACAAACCCAAGCAAATAAAAAAACAGACAGAAACTAAAGGACAAGGAAACAATGGAAACACCAAGCTACCAGAAAGCAAAAGATAAAATGGCTATAAGAAGACCTCATATTTCAATAATACCCAAAATATAAGTGGACTGAACCCACAAATTAAAAGGCACAGAGTTGCAGATTGGATCAAAAAACAAACCCAATCATATGCTGCCTCCAGGAGACAATCTCAGTTCCAAAGACAAACACAGACTTAAAGTGAAATGGTGGAAAAAGATATTCCAAGCAAATGGCATTCCCGAGTAAAGCAGGAATAGCAGTACTAATATAGGACAAAACAGACTTCAAAATAAAATGTAAAGAGAGACTGAGAAACACTTCATAATGATAAAGGAAGTCATACACCAAGAAGACATAACACTTATTAATATCGATGCTCCCAATCAGAGAGCATAAAATACATAAACCAATTACTAACAGAACTAAAAGGAGAAACAGAAAAAAACCCACTATCACAGTAGGGGATCTAAACACCACATGTCATATATGGGCAGACCATCCAAACAGCAGGGATGATACATTGACCAACTGGACATAATTGGCATTTACAGAGCCTTTCATCCTCCAACAGCTACTTCCACATTCCTCTCTAGTGCACATGGAACATTTTAAGGAATGACCACATACTGGGACACAGAGATAGCCTCAACAAAATATAAGAGGGTTGAAATTGTACCAACCATATTCTGTTCAAAATGTTTTGAAAGCTGGAGGTCAACTGTAAAAAGAAAGCGGAAGAATCACAAAATACATGGAGATTAAGCACATGCTACTGAAGAATGGTCTGGGTCAGAGAAGAAATAAAAAAGAGATCAAAGATACATAGAAATGAATGATAATGATAGTACAACTATCAAACTTTTGGGACATGGCAAAAAGTGTTCATAAGAGGAAAGTTTCATTTACAGGCCTTCCTCCAAAAACAAGAATGAACCCAAATAAACAACCTAGTGCTTCATCTTAAAAAAAACTAGAAAAGGAAAAACAAATGAAACCTAAAGTCAGCAGAAGGAAAGAAATAATCAAAATTAAGCAGAAAATAAATAAAATTGAAAAACAAACAACAAAAAAAAAAGAAAAAATAAGTGCAACAAAGAGCTGGTTCTTTGAGAAGGTAATAAAATTGACAAACCCTGGCTAGACTCACTAAAGAAAAAAGAGAAAGGACACAAACAAAATCATGATGAAAGAGGGGAAATTACAACTGACTTGCAGAAATACAATGGATCATATGAGAATACTATGAAAAAGTATATAACACCAAATTTAATAACCTAGAAGAAATGGACCAGTACTTAGAAATACAACCTTCCTAGACTGAATCAAGAAGAACTGGAAAACAGATACCAATCAGCAGTATGGAAATGGAAACAATCATCAAAAACCTCCCAAAAGTAAAAGTCCAGGACCAGATGGCTTCACCAGTGAATTCTACTGAATATTCAAAGAAGTTTTAATACCTATTCTCCTTAAACTCTTCCCAAAAAATTGAAGAGGAGGCAATACTTCCCAACTCATTTAATGAGACAATATTACCCTGATACTAAAACCTGGTAAAGATAACACAAAAAAAGAAAACTACAGACCTATATCTCTCATTAACACAGATGCAAAACTCTTAAATAAGATACTAGCAAACCAAATACAGCAACATATTAAAAAGATTATACACTACGATCAAGTGGGCTTCATCCCAGGGGCACAGGGATGGATTACATATGCAAATCATCAATGTGATACACCACATAAACAAATTAAAAAAACAAGAATCATATGATCATATCAATAGATACAGAAAAAAGCCTTTGACAAAGTACAGCATCCATTTATGATCAAACACTTAACAAAATCGGTATAGAAGGAAAGTACCTGAAGGCCATATACAGCAGTCCTCGGCCAACATTATACTTAATGGTGAAAAACTAAAAACCTTGCCTCTAAGATTAGAACAAGGCAAATCTGTTCACTATTGCCCTGTTTTCAATATAACATTGGAGTTCCTAGTGAGTGCAATCAGGCAAGAGAAAGATAATAAAGTTATTGGATTTCGTTAACCAGTGTCACACATAAAAAATCTTAATTAATTTAAAAACTAACTAACTAACTAACTAACTACTAACTAACTAATAACTATAAGAATATGAGACTTTAAATGTTTAAGGTAATTTATTTTTTTCATAGTTTTTTATTATGGTGACATCGGATAATGAAATACAATAATATATCAGCTGTGCACTTTAAGAGTAAGGCATATATGTTTACACTGTGTGAATCACCTCCCATAGTTAGATTTATTTTTTTCTGTCACCACTTTACCCCATCTACCTCTGCCTTCCCTTTACCTTTTGGTAACCACTAGTCTGTAGTCCATGTCCACGAGTATCTGTTTTTCCTGTCCATATGTTACTTTTAGGTTTATATCACACATATAAGTGATATCGTGTGATTTTCAACTTTTTCTGTCTGGCTTATTTTGCTTAGCATGTTTATCTTGAAGTCCATCTACATTGTCACAAAATGCAGTATTTCATCTCTTCTTACAGCTGGGTTTTATTCCATTGTATATATACACCACAGCTTCTTTATCCAATCATCTATCTGTCCTGGCCACTGTAAATAATACTGCTATGAACATTGGTGTACACATATCATTTTGGTTATGGGTTTTCAAGTCTTTAGGGTAAATACCCAGTAGAGGGATTGCTGGATTATATGGTAGATCAATTCTTAGTTTTGGGGACCCTCCATATTGTTTTTCATAATGGCTATACCAATTTGCAGTCCCACCAGCAGTGTATGAGAGTTCCTTATTCTTCACATCCTCTCCATCATTTGTTATTACTTGTCCGTTGATTATAGCTATTCTGAATGGTGTGAGATGGTATCTAATTGTGGATTTTTTGATTTGCATTTTCCTAATAGCTGCGATGTTGAGCATCTTTTCATATATTTGTTGACCATTTGTATGTCCTCGAGGGAGAAGTGTCTGTTCAGGTTCTCTGCCTATTCTTTGATTTGATTGATTTTTGTTGTTGTTATTGAGTTATATGTGTTCTTTGTATATTTTGGATATTATACCCTTATTGGAGGTGTTGCTTGCAATTATATTTTCCCATTTGGATGGTTCTCTCTTTACCTTGTTGACAATTTCTTTTGCTGAGTAGAAGCTTTTTAGTTTGATGTAGTTCCATTTATTTATTTTACCTTTTACTTCCCTTGCTTTTGAGGTCAATTCATAAAATCCTCTTTAAGTCTAAGGTCCTTGAGTTTAGTTCCTATGTTTTCTTCTATGCATTTTATTGTTTCAGGTCTTACATCAGGTCCCTAATCATTTTGAGTTAATTTTGGTGTGTGTGGCTTTTGCAGGTGGCTTTCCAGTTTTCCCAGCACATTTATTGAAGAGGCTTTCCTTTCTCCACTGCATGT
>PUFA01002346.1:0-28391 GCA_003508835.1 Eonycteris spelaea | reverse complement strand
AGATTCTCCCTTTGTCTTTAAGCTTTGATGTTTTAATTATGATGTGCCTTCGTGCGAGCTTCTTTGCATTTATCTTGTTTAGGACTCTGAGCTTCCAGGAACTGTACACCTATTTCCTTCATCAGGTTAGGGAACTTTTCAATCACTTTCTCTCTTTCTTCTCCTTCTGGCGCCCCTATGATGCAAATGTTGGTATGCTTGATGTTGTCCCAGAGGTTCCTTAAACTAACCTCATTATGTTATTCTTTATTTTTTTTGTGCTGATTGTTTGATTTCCACTACCTTCTCTTCCAAATATACAATTTGATCTTCTGCTTCATCTAATCTACTGTTGACTCTCTAATGTATTCTTCATAATGGTTATTGTATTCTTCATTTCTGACTGGTTCTTTTTATGTTCCTATTTCTTTATTGAAGTTCTCACTGAATTAATCTACTATTCTAAATTCACTGAGCATTCTTATAACCAGTGTTTTGAACTCTGCCTCCAGTAGATTGCTTGTCTATATTTTGTTTAGTTCGTCTTCTGGAGTTTTGTCCTGTTCTTCATTTGGGACATATTTTTATTCCTCTTCATTTTAACTGTCTCTCTGTGTTTCTTCCATATATTGCATAGATCTGCCATGTCTCCTGTATTGGTAGAATGACCTTCTGTAGTTCATGTCCTGGTACCTATTGCACAGTGTCCTTGGTCACCTGAGCCAGGTGTTGCAGGAGTGTCCCTTGTGTGGGTTGTATGTGCTCTCCTGCGTAGCTGAGTGTTGATCGTTGTTGAGATGTCAGTGGAAGGGTTTGACCCTCAGGCTGACTGCCTATGAGAAGTGGCCATGACTATAGTGGATGAGCTGTCATGCAGGGGCTGACCCCACAGAGTGGGATTCACTTTAGTGGCTCTCTGGACTCTGCTTGGTCCACCCATTGAGTGTGTTGATTATGAAACATGTTGAGCAATGCTCTGGTGTGGTCTGAAGCTGGCCTCTGGGTGTTTTGGTTTGGGGGCATCTCGGGAGGGGACTTTGGTACAGGCCAACCCCAGTCACTGCCTGCAACCTGGTAAGGCTACAAAATGATCTGCAGATGGTTGCCACCTGTGCTGGGCTTGGAGGCACCTTGGAGAGGCTAAGATGTAAACCGAGGCCAGCTGCTACTAGTGCAGGTCTCGGGACTGGTTATCAAAAGGTATGGGGCACAGCAAGGCCAGATACTGCCTGTTTGGGCTTTGTGAACCCTTGAGAGATTTTAAGAAGGTTTGTAATGCAAGCCAAAGCTGGCCATTTATATAGAACTGTCGCTGTAAATACTTGTGGTTGCTTGGGCATTAGATGTGGTATGGTCTCTGGAATCACTAGCGCATGGGAAACAGTGTTAGTTAAGTTAATGAAACATTCGATTTTGGTACCCACCTGTCCCTGCCAGCTGGGTGGGGGAAGGGCTCAGCAAAGTAACAATGGCATCAGCCAGCACTTTGGTTCCAGACAGAGCTGTCCCTCTAACCCTTGCCTTTGTGCCAGACAATTCAGTTTCTCTCCCATGTGTCTCTGGTGCTTTTTGAGCTGCTGTCCCTAAGCTGGAGCTCAGAGTGTGTGAGTTTGTAAATTCTGTGCACAGTCCCTTTAAGACCTGCAGTGTGCAGGTCCAGCAGTCCTCCATCTCACTCAGCCACAATTTCCTCTGGTTTTCACAGACAAATGTTATGATGTTATGGGGACTTCTCTTCTCAGTACTGGAGCCCTGATCTGGGGAGCTCAGTGTGGGGTCGGAACCTTGCTCCTCAGGGGGGACTACTGCTGATGATATATCCCTCCCGTTTCTTAACTGCCACAATGTGTGTGGGAAGTGTCTGTTCCGCATCTCCAGTATGTGTTTGGGTTTTTAAAATTTATATCCTTAGATATGGGATTCTGTCCACCAGGCAGTTCTCAGGGGTGATTATTCTATAATTCAGTTGTATTCTGATGTGATCATGAGAGGAGGTTAGCACAGCATTTACCTGCTCTGCCATCTTGACTGGGACTTCCCTTTTGTAGTTAAATAATGTGCAATGGAGAAGGGTTTTTTGGATTGAGATAATTAGGTGTTCTATCAGCTTTTTGTATATGAAGGTTCAGATCTTTTCATAGCTTTGGATGTTTTGACCATTATTTTTTGAATAAGCTCTATGTTTCCTTCTCCCACTCTTCTCCCTCTGGTATAATCATTATTCTGATATTGCTCTTTCTAATAGAGTCAGATAGTTCTCATAGAACTTTCATTTTTACACTCAATTCTCTCTTCTACCTGAGTCATTTCTACATTTCTACCTTTAATATCACTAATTCTTTTCTCCATCTAGTTTGCTCTATCCCTAAGCTTGCCAGGTCATTCTTCATCTCATTTATTTAGTCCTTTGGCTCCAAAATTTGTTTGTATTTCTTAATAGTTCAATCTCTTTGATAAAGTACTCTTTTTGTTCATCGATTTTATTTCTGAGTTCATTAAACATTTTCTGAGTTTTCTATTCTTTTTTAAGTATTTAACTCTTAACTGTTTAGCGGTTGCTTATTAGAGGTCTTTCTTTTGTTTTCCACTAGGTGGTGCTGTAGCACAAGTTTGTTTTCTCTCTTTTTTTTTTTAATTAAGTATACTGGGGTTTTTAATTAAATATAGATTTCAAGTATATAGTTCAATAACACATCACATGTATGTTGCATTGTGTTCACCACTCAGAGTTAAACTTCTTTCTCACTATATTTGACCCTCTTTACCCTTATCTACCTCCCCACTTCCCTCTGTTAACTACTAAACTGCTGTCTGTGTTTATAATCTCTGCTTGTTTGTTTGTTGCTTTCAGTTTTATATCCCACATATGAGTGAAATCATATGGTTCACAATTTTTCTGTCTGACTTATTTTCCTTAACATGATAATCTCACGATCCATTCATGTCGTCACAAATGGCAGTATTTCATCTTTGCCTATGGCTGTGTAATATCCCATAAAGAAGATGTGTTACATGTATATAAGTTTCTTCTCTCTTAACTACTACTGGTCTACCAGAATCTCTGTATGGCAATATTGCCTCAGTCATGGAAAATGCTGAGTATTCCCAGAACAAGTGAGTATCCTCTTTATACACTGGTCACTTCAGTCTCAGGACACCACCACCATGGTGGGCTGTGATGGGCTATGGGTCTTTTGGTCTGTGTGTTCCATACACCACTTTCCTGCAGCCACACTTCTCAGTCTGAGGTGTCTCAGATGTCTCTACCATGCTCTGCTCCAATGAGTGGAGGAGGAGTGGACAAGGGGAGAACAGGACTCGAGTGTCTGAGGCTTCCTTCTTTCTAATGGGTTCAACACAATGAATACAGACCATTTAGTCTAGAAAGTTGCTTCTGCTCTTTGGTGATTTGCTGAGTGAGGGTTTTAATGCCAAGTAGGTAGGCGGGTTTCTTGTGTTTTTGGCTTTCTTTGTCTGGTGATGACAGCTTGTGGAATGCTGCTAGTCTTTGAATTGCTCTCTGCCCGACCCTGGGCTCAGCCTCTATGTGTACCAGCCAACCAGACCTGATTGCTGCCTCTGCCCCTCTGATCTGCCCAGTGAGGGTTGAACCCTGATATTCCACATATGGTGGAGACTACCTTAGAGTAAGAGTCAATGATACCAGCCAGGGACCCCCACCAGCCGAACGGTTAAGAAATATATCACCATGTAATTAAAAGGTGTCAGAACAAGCAAGTTGAACCATCTGATTGAGGTCACAGATAAAGCGGGGGTTTTCAAGACTGTACAGAAAATAGTCACAACACCATTAAGCTTTGCAGCAAGGAATACAGAGCACTCATGAGCCAGGACACAGAAGCAGCAGTCCCAGAACCAGAGATCACGATGACCGTGTAGTGCAGGGGGTGACAGATGGTCACTAAGCAGTCATAAGCCATCACAGTCAGAAGGAACTCATCCAATCCTGCAAAGAGTAAGAAAAATATATTTGTGCTATGTGGCCTCCATAGGTTATGACTTTGCTCTGTATTTGGATGTTAACCAGCACATTCGGGATGTTGGTGAAAGTGAAACAGATATCCACCAAGGACAGGTTACAGAGGAAGAAATACATAGGTGTGTGGAGGTGGGAGTCTGGCTGATGGCCAGTATGATGTGCTGGTTTTCAAACACAGTGATCAGGTACATGGAGCAGAAGAGCCCCAATGTAAGGGGCTTTGATTCTGGTTCCTCGAAAATCTCAGAAGAAATTTTGAAAATATTGTAAGATTCTCTGTTTCCATGTCATAGAGGTGACTTACAGAAAGGGAAAATAACATGCATAATTTTTATTCAAACTGGCATTACTCACATAGTTCTAATACTAGAGTTCATATTTTGACTTTAAGAAATTAATTTCAATATTTTTTTTATGGATGTGGTCCCTTCTTGGGGTTTCCTGTGTGATTTCACAGTAGGAATGTTCATCTCATTCTGCTTTTTCTCCTAGGGTAACATGACACTGTATTCTATAGTATTGAAAAGGTCTTCATGTATTTTAGAAATATTGTTTGCCAACCACGTTTTAGGCACTATCTAGGCTTGAAGACTGAGAGCTAAAGAACCAGTCCTTCAATTCAATGATGAGGGATGTTGAAGAAGGAATGTACAATAACATTTTTTTTAAAGTAGCATTTCAGATGGTGAAGGGTTTCATGAAAAAAAGGAAAGCAGATGTAAAGGAGAAAGTGATGAGGACGTTGTGTTTTTTATGTGTATTTAGGCAAAACCTGCAAACACTTGATATTTGCACATTGCTTCTAGGATGAAAAGGAGGGAGATGCCAGGTTATTGGGACAACTGTGTAACTTGCCGAGGGATTGGTGAGTGCAAAGGCCCTAGGCGGATAAGAAGGGGTTAGTGATGTGCACAAAGTTAACAGAGGATCTGTTAGGCCTTGATTATAATCTTGCAGGTTGCTTCTAGGCAGTGGTTCACACCCAGAAATGATTTTGCCCCTGGGATATTTGGCAATGTCCAGAGGAATACTGCTGAACAACAACGGTCCATGGGAAACCATCCTGTAAGATTATTCATCCATATTGTCAACAGTGAGAGGTGAAAAAAACCTAGTCTAGTCCAGTGCTTCAACTTGAGTGTGCCTATGAATCAACAAGGATTCTACCAGAAATGCATAATATGATTCAGCAGGTCCTGCTATGCTAAGAAACTCTGCATTTCTATCAAGCTTCCAGGTGGTGTCGATGGTGCCAGTCCTGGTTGGAGCAAAGCTGAGGTCTTAGATAAGAGCCAGCTAGACAAACTTTTAGGTTTTCCAAACTAAATTTTTTTTTGCATGTAGTTTTAAAAGAATAATGTATTCACTCATTCAGGAAATATGACAAATGCTGTATATTTCTTTATATAAGGGCCCTCGAGTGGCACATAGTAATAAACTTTTCAAAAGACTTTATAGTGAACAGAATAAGGACCTCCTGAATGTCCAGCCTTTGGGACTTTGAACACGATATTTTTATAACAGGGAGGATTAGGGTAACAGGTGGAATGGAGTTTCTAATTGGCAAATGTAAGGTAGAAGATGAGTCAGGATCATCCACGTGTGGACTGAGATACCACAACACTCCTCTAGAAGCAGAAGAGGCAACAAGATGAACATGCCACATGCTGGCTTTGAAAAAGGAGGAGGGCCAGGAACTAAGGAATGCAGCTGACCAGAATGCAAACTGGAATGAGAAAGAAAACAGTTTCACCTGAGGCTCTACAAGAAACCCAACCTTGCAGACATCTAGAGTTTGACAGGGAGGCACATTAAAGTGTTTTTCCTACTGATTTTCTGTTCCCAAGTGACCAGGATGGAAGTCAAGTGAATCCTGTTTTCATTATTCCTTCTCCATGACATTTCTGCCTGCCAGATGTCTCACCTCCCAGCAACATATCCCAAACCTGAGTTACATTTCTCTCAAAAGTCTAAGTCTGAGAACCTGACTTGACTAGGTCCCTTGGATCTTCAAAGTACTGAATTGTGGTGGGACACACCCCCTTATAACTCCAAAACATTGCTATTTCTTATTGAAAATGAAGAAAACTATGTAACTTTGATGTAAAGCTTTGGCCACCATACACTTGACACATTAGCATCCTGACACATTATCTTGTGTGAGTTTGAGAAAGAGACCCCAAGCTGTGCCCCGGAAGTTGGCAATTATTTTGAGCTGAAGTCCATTTTAACTGCTGGCTCAAAAGAAACTCCTGCTTCTCCCTTTAGCTACCCAAAAATACTTGAATAGGAGGACTTTTCTATAATAAGAGATTATCAGAGACAGTCTATCTTTGACCCACCTGTATGGCAGAGCATACATTTTTTTTTTACTAAGAACCTGCTCTTTTTACCTTCATGAACTGACCCTTAGAAGTCCTAAAGCACCTCATCTCACTCCTAGCTCACAATGTCTTATATACCTCAAACATTTTTCCATATCTGAACCTCTAATACATGTGGGATCTCTGAGTGTCTCATGTATGCGGGGTTCCCATACATGTGTATGTACTAAATTTGGTTATTTTCTTTTGCTAATCTTTCACATCCATTTGATTATTAGACCAGCCAGAAGAACTTTGAGGGAGGAGGAGAATTTCCTCCTCCCCCACAGTTTGCACAGTGAGGGGGAGAACCTCACTGCCTGGAGCCTCAAGCTTCCCATGAGGCTGCTGCAGATGAACAGACATGGGTGTCTGACACAGGCCAGTGGAAGTTAAGGGTATTACCTTGTCACACCCCAAATCTCTGTCTGTGGAATCTGGTGGGAGTGAAAGTTTAAGAGTATTTTTTTTCTTCAATTTGATTAGCAGCAGAAAACACTTGTCAAACTATTTTCTCAGAGTAGTGACCCTTTGTTACTTGGTAGGAGTACTCACGTTCGTTTTTCTCTGTCTCTGTCTTGATTCTCTCTTTTCATCTTATATATACTGAGATATGGCCTGACGACCAGTGAGAATATTTTCTCTCTGTACCATTCAGTGCACTTATCGATGTGCACCTTCCCTCGCCAGCCAGGACAAGCTGTCAGGGGTTTCCTGTGTCTATGCTGTTCTTCCTAGAGATGGTCTGTTATCTATTTGGTAGGATGCTGGAGGATGCCTATGCATCTGGTGGAATCCAAGCTTTGGTATCTTAAACTTATTCTTTTCAAGGGAGGAATGCATGCAATTCTCTGATTTGGAACAGCTGTTTAAAGACAGGGCTCCCCATCTTCCTTAGGCTTACTCTGGGGGTAAATGTGTGTGAGAGTTACATTGTTTTGCACTTTCCTTTGAGGATGCTTCCAATGTCCACAGTACTCATTTGAGTTGCTATAAACACTAATGTCAAGGCCAGACAATGGAACATTTTAATTAACAA
Source organism: Eonycteris spelaea (assembly GCA_003508835.1). Lineage (NCBI taxonomy): Eukaryota > Metazoa > Chordata > Mammalia > Chiroptera > Pteropodidae > Eonycteris > Eonycteris spelaea. The sequence goes on along the minus strand of PUFA01002346.1, from coordinate 21,010 downwards.
AACTTCTAAATTGAAAAAAGAAAACATTTTTTAGAGAGCTCCCATATTGTTAATAGGTAGTCTTTAAGATTCCCTTAATCAGGTGGGAATACAGAAATTAGAACAAAAATCAAAACAATCCAACCCTTTCCTATTTGCCTTCGTACATGTGCAGACACTGTAAAAAAAAATCAGGACATTAAATGTAAAACTGAATAAAAAAGAATAGCATAATCTTACTTAAAGACAACCTAAAATTGAACGCCCTATGAAATCAGCTTGATAACTGTAGGGTTGGAAGCTGCAAACATAACCACACAAACTTCATTTCTTTCATATAGTTTTTTTTTTTTGATTCAAGCTGATTTTGCACATAACACATTGTTGACTCATTTGCTTTATTGCTGCCCTAATTCTCTGTATACCTGCAGCTTTATAACAAAGTCTTAGGACATAAGATTAATGAGCTTGAGATCTGTCTATAATCATGAAGATGATAGGTTTAATTTGGACTTTAGACTAAGAGTAACATCTTAGCTTTAGGTTGTTTCAGCCCAAGCCCATCTAGGCAGCACAGCAGCTGCATCAGCCATGGGACCATAGGCAGGGCACCTGTGGTTGATTTCAGAACTGGACACAATGATCAATTGCTGATTCCTCTCCAACCATCCAATCAGTATAATCCTTGACCCCAACTCCTTTAGTTTCCATGACTACTGATTTTTTCCTAAATAACCTGTATTCCTGAGATACCTGGAGAGCCAAGGCCTTTGAGTGGTAGCTTGACTGTGTCTCAGGCTTGTAACTCTCTAATAAACTTTACTTTCTTTGCTGAAAACCTGCATGGATCTCTACTTTGGCTTAGATGCGTGCAGGAAGATGGACCCCTTTCTATCCCAATAACATAGGCAACAAGATAACAATGTAGTCTCATGCTCTGCTGTCAGCACTTATGCCTTCAAAGGCTCTGGAAAAGAAGATGAGTCTGACATTTCCAAGGCATGCTATCTGAGATGCACAAAGACGATAGACAACTTTAAAGTTAAAGATTGACCTTTGTCAAGGAAGCTTCAGGCCTAGGACACGAAGGTGCTCATGACCTACTTTTAGTTAGGAATTGTACATGTAGACCATCCTTGGGGGTACTTTGGTCTCTGAGTTTGTAAGGCTTTATTAAGAGATTCATGAATGAGGTAGTATCTCATCTAAGAATTAGAAGGGAACTCCCAGTGGTTGTACAAAATGGAAGGATTTTATAGAAAGAAGATTGGCCAAGGAAGCTGTTAAAGAAAGAAAAGCGAGGATATTTTTTTAGTCTAGGACAGCTTTTTTGGGAGATAGTGAACAGCAAGGAATTTTATCCTTCAGTTTCTCTGTTTCTTGTTTAGAAGGATGAAGAGGGCCAAAGTGACCGATTACTCTACATTCCTTATCAGAAAATTCCAACAGTTGATTAGAAAGGTTGAAACTGCCATTAGATCTGGTATTAAATCTCGTTTTGGCATCATGGGCTTTTAGCAACATTAACACCATTTGGGGCCTGTGTTTTTTTTTCTTTAAAGGTAGTACGGACATTTTAATGGTTGTAATTCTTCCAATCAGTGAGCACAGAATATCTTTCCATTTATTTGTGTCTTCTTTAAAATGCACAAATTGCTGAATTAAATGAGCCATTGAAAATTAAGAATACATACTGCATGTGAGTATATACACACAAACATATGTATATATGTAATTCGAGAATGTACACAATAGTTTAATTACTTTGTTATATAATTGTAAAAAATGTAGTCATTCTGATACTGTGTTTCCTTATTTCTAATGGTGATGTGAAATAAGAAACCTAATTCAGGTGAATGCTTTTGGGAATAAATAAAATGTTTGCAAATATTTGGTCAGTCTGAGGTCTCTTTCTCACATAAGTAGTGTGTGTACAAACACATACATGTACTTTTTTTTTAACCTGCCTTCCTTTCAAGTGAACACACACACACACGTATGCACAACATAGATTAATCAATAATGTTATTTTTAATGTTGAAAAGAAACTTGAAAGGCATTTGGAGAAAATAAACATTGAAAGAATGTAAATTAAAATGAAACTAAAAGAATGTATGCATTTAGACAAAAAGATTTAAAGTAGAATGTTGGATCTTAATTTTTGTAATGAATTACATTTTCTATCTTAATACACCAAGGACTCAAAGTCAGAAACACATTTACTTTTATGCCATGGGGAATTCATTAGATCAGCTAATGAAATAAATTCACTATACCGACTTGTGATTTTTTTCCTTCTAATTAAAGTGGTGTTCCAACACAAAAGTCCTTACTCAAGGGAAGCTAATAGAATGAACTGAGAGGCTAAAATTTTGTTTCCTGACAAAAAATTTATTGGTAAATGTATTACATTCCTGTAATAATAATTTAAACCATAGGCTATGAAGGAATCAAATATAGGTTCATACTATTTTGAATTTCAGAAATCTGAGGCAAGTCTCAATGGACTAAAATCAAGATGTCTTCAGGGCTGGTTATTCTGGAGGCTCCAGGAGAGAATCTGTTTCCTCTCAATTTTACTTTCTGTGCCCATAAGCATTTCTGGCTCCTGGCTCGTTCTCCATCTCCAAAGCTAGCAATGTAGCATCTACCAATCTCCCTCTAAATCCAGCTAGTATTTCTTCCTGTTCACTTTTTAGGACTACGGTGATTAGACTATTCCCACTTGCATAATCACAGTCAATCTTTTATCTAAAGTCTACTGATGGCAAGAGTATTCCAAGAGGTATCTCAATCTTTCCTTACAATAATACATAACATGTTCAAAGTTTACAGAGTGTAGAATGTAGACATCTTTTGGAGACCTTTATTCTGCCTACTACAAAGACTTTTTCTGATGTGTATTATTTGGTGACACAAAGGGACTTTCTATAAAAAAGATATATCAAAGGAGTTGGAGAAAAATGGCAGAGTAAAAGGTGTCCCCAGATCTCTCCCCTTGAAATAACAATAAGCTGAACCTAAAACCAAACTGTATACAAGCCATGTGAGCATGGTATCTGTGCATATGTGCTACCACAGGTCAAAACCCTGAGTGTCAGGCAGTGGTCTGGGAGAAACAAAGAAACCATTTCTTGCAGCCACCGGAGGTCCCTGAAGAAAGAGTGAGAGGGGAGATGTTGCAGCATGTTTCTGAGCAGCTTTGCCAGGGACAGCCGTGAGCTGCATGCAGCTGGTGGCAGAGCCCAGTCTACAGGCAGAGAAGCACAAAAGGCAAAGAAACAGAGATGATTTTTACCAGCTACAATTGCAAAACTGAGGCTGAGCCCCAGCCCCAAACCCTCAACCCAGATGACCCTCCCCATACCCTCCACAACCGATCACCACGGAGCCCCAGGAGAATCCGAGCAAAGCTACTGAAACTATTGCTAACACCACAGTGACTGAGCCTGAGGGGAGCGAGTGTGGTTAAACATTAATAAGGGAAAAAAAGGCATTATTAAGGCTTTAATTAAGGCAGGGATCCAAGAGGCTTAGACACCACCCAGTGGAAACCAAAAGAGAGGTGCCTTCTTTGCAGCAGGCTAAAGAGAGACTTTCATAAAAAAAATCTTCTCTGGAAAAAGAGCAGAATACACTACCACTAACTCAGGTGGATAAATAGTCCATTAAACACCATAAACAACCAAGGGACAAGGCATTTCAGAAAGAAAGAGAAAAACCTCCAGAAAAAAACTTACAGACATAGAAATATGCGACTTAAATAACAGAGAATTCAGGATGGTACTTCTGAAAAAAAAAAACCAGTGAGTTCCGAAACAAATCATATTAACAAGTTCAAGAATTGTAAAACTACATGAGCAGAAGGAATTCTTTAGCAAGGTAACTTAAATCCTCAAAAAGAACCAAATAGAACTTCTGGAGATGAAGAACACACTACAAGAGTTGAAAAATAAAATAGCATGCTTGGGAAATAGAGTTGACCATGGAGGAAAGGATCAGTGATAGCGAAGACAGAAATCTAGAAATACATCAGAAGGAAGAAGAGAGAAACTGAGGAATGAAAAAGAATGATACAGAAACAAAAACTATCAGATTCCATCAGGAGAGGAAACATAAGAATAATTGGCATTATCGAAGTGGAGGAAAAGGGAGCAGGGCTAGAAAGCATTTTCAGACACATAGTTGATAAAAATATCCCAAATCGAAGGAATGAGCTGGAGCTTATAATACAAGAAGTCAACAGAACACCCAATTATCTCAACCAAAAAGGCCTAAACCGAGAGACATTATATGAAAATTATCAAAAATCAATGACAGACAGAATTCTCAGAGCAGCAAAGGAAAAGAAGACAGTGACCTATAAAGGAAAACTCATTAGATTATCATTGGACTTCTCAGGCCCAATACTTACAAACCAGAAAGGAATGGAATCAAATATTCAAACTATAAGTGAAAGGAAATACCAGCCTAGAATAATGAATCCAGCCAAGCTCTCCTTTAGATATGAAGGAAATAAGACCTTTACAGACATACAAAAATTGAGGGAATTCTTCACTATGAGGCCTGCATAACAGGAAATACTAAAAGGAGTCATCTCACCTAAAACAAATTGAAAAAAAAAAAAATTAGGAGTAAGGTGACTATCAGCAAATAGAAGCAGAGGGTACAACCCTTACTAAAACAGGGCATTATAAGCTAAAATAATAAGAAATTGTAATCCAAGATAGCAATGAACATTCCAATATACAGGGACAAATTGAGACAACATTGACTGAAAAAGGGAGGATTCAGAGATCCAAATTCAAAAGGGGAATGGAGATAAGGCACACACAGATGAAAATGGACAACATTACGTGTGTGTGTATATATCCATTACATATCATAATGGTAACCACACACCAAAGTTCAGAACTGAAGTAGATAACATAAAACAAGAAGAACCAGAGGAAAAACCCACAAAAGCCAACCAAAATAAAGAAAACAGAAACACAAGGACAAGGAAACAATGGAAACACCACGTTACTAGAAATCAAAAGATAAAATGCTATAAGAAGACCTCATATTTCAATAATCACCCTAAATATAAATGGACTGAACTAACCAATAAAAAGAAACAGAGTTGCAGAATGGATCAAAACGCAAAACCCAACCATATGCTGCCTCCAGGAGACACATCTCAGCTCCAACACAAATATAGACTCAAAGTGAAAGGGTGCAAAATGATATTTCAAGCAAATGGCATTCAGAGTAAAACGGAATAGCAGTACTAATATCAGATGAAATAGACATCAAGATAAAAAAAGGTAAAGAAGGTACTGTGGGACACATCATAATGATAAAGGGAATCATGCACCATGAAGACATAACATTTATTATATCTATGCTCCTGATCAGGGAGCCCAAAAATATAAAGCAATTACTAACAGAACTAAAAGGAGTAACAGACTAAAACACGATGTAGTAGGGGACCTAAATCCCCCACTCTCACATGTGGACAGATCATCCAGACAAAATATCAATAAGAAAATAGCATTGTTAAGTGACACATTAGAGCAACTGAACATAATATACGTTTACAGAGCCTTCTATTCAAAACAGCTGCTTATACATTCTTCTCTAGTGCACATGGAACATTCTCAAGGGTTGATCTCATCCTGGGACATGGAGATAGCCTCAACAAATATAAAGGATTGAAAGCACACCAACCATATTCTCTGATTATAATGCTGTGAAACTAGAGATCAACTGTAAATAGAAAGCGGGAAGAAGCACAAATACTTGGATATTAAACAACGTACTACTAAAGAATAAATGGGTCAGAGAAGACAAAAAAGAAATCATCAGCAAGTAAAGAGGGAACCATCCAAATGGGAAAATATATTTGCAAACAAAGCCTCCAATTAGGGCCTAATATCCAAAACATATAAAAGAACTCATTCAATAAATAACAACAAAAAAGCAAACGATCCCATCAAAAAATGGGCAGAGGACCTGAACAGACACTTCTCCATAGAGGTCATATAAATGGCCAACAAATATTTGAAAAGATGCTAAATATCACTCGCTATTATGGAAATGCAAATCAAAACCACAATGAGATACTATCTCACACCTATTAGAATGACTACATCAATAGGACAAGTAATAACAAATGCTGCAGAGGATGCGGAGAAAAAGGAACCCTCATAAACTGCTGGTGGGACTCCAAATTGGTACAGCTACTATGGAAAACAGTATGGAGTTTCCTCAAAACATAAGAGTTGATCTACCATATGATCCAGCAATCCCTCTACTTGGTATTTACCCCAAAGACTTGAAAACCCATATCCAAAAAGATATTTGCACATTGATGTTCATAGCAGTATTATTCACAGTGGCCAGGACATGGAAGCAACAGAAGTGTCCTACAAGAGATGATTGTCTACAAAAGCTGTGGTACATACATACAATGGAATATTACTCAGTCATAAGAAAAGAGGAAATATTGCCATTTGCAATAACATGGATGCACCTCTAGATAATCATGCTAAGCAAAAAAGCCAGACAGAAAAAGTTGGATATCACATGATATCACTTATATGTGGGATATAAATTTAAAGCAACAAATACAAAACAAACAGAGATTCATGGCCATGGAATATAGACTAGTGGTTACCAAGGGTCAGCGGTGGGTAGAATGGGGAAGGTAGACAGGGAAAAGGGTCAAATATAAGGGGTTAGAAGGAGGGCAAAGCGGGAAAGGGGAGCAAATATATGGTATCTGAAGGTAACTGGACTCTGGACGGTAAACACACAAAAAAAAAAATATGTCAAATTATAATATACACCTGTAAATTACATAATTATATTAACCAATGTTACCCAAATAAATTTATTTTTTTTAAAAAAAGAGAAAGAGATCAAGAGATACATAGAAATGAATAATAATGATAGCACAACATATCGAAACTTTTGGGACAGGGTAGTGGTCATAAGAGGAAATTCATATCACTACAGGCCTATCTCCAAAAACAAGTACACGCCCCAAAAACAACAAAATGCTTCATCTTAAAAATCTAGAAAAAAAGAGTAAATAAAGCCTAAAGTAAGTAGAAGGAAAGAAATAATTAAATGGGAGCAGAAATAAATGAGATTGAAAGAAAAACAATAGAAAAAAATAAATGCAACAAACAGCTGGTTTTTTTAGAAAATTGATGACATTGATAACCACTGGCTCGATTCACAAATGAAACAAGGGAAAGGGCACACAAACAAACAAACAAAAATCAGGATGAAAAAGGGAAATTATGACAGACACTGCAGAAATACAAAGGATCATAGAAGTATACCATATAAAAATACATAACACCAAGTTTAATAACTTAGAAAAAATGGACCAGTAGTTAAAAAGATATGACATACCTATACTGAATCAAGAAGAACTGGAAAATCTAAATAGGCCAATCAGCAGTATGGAAATTGAAACAATTATCAAACACCTACCAAAAAGTAAAATTCTAGGACCAGATGGCTTCACCTGTGAATTCTACCAATAATTCAAAGATTTAATACCTATTGTTTTCAAACTTCCAAAAATATCGAATAGGAGGCAATACATCCCAACTCATTTTATGACCCAATACCACAATTGTACCAAGACCTAGTAAAGATAACACAAAAAAGAAAACTACAAACAAATATCTCTCTGAACACAGATACAAAATCCTAAATAAGATACAGCAAACAGAACACAACATATTAAAAAGATTATATGCCACAATCAAGTGGGCTCATCCCAGAGGAACAGGGATGGTTCATCATACACAAATCAATTAATGTGATACACCCACATAAACAATTAAAAAAATAAAAATCATATGATCATATCAATAGATGCAGGAAAAGCTTTGACAAGATACAGTATCCATTTATGATCAAAATACTGAACAAAATTGGTATAGAAGTAAAATACCTTAGCATAATAAAAGCCATATGTGAAAAACCCTCAGCCAACACTATACTTAATGGCGAAAAAAAAAACTTTCATCTAGATCATGAACAAGACAAGAGTGTCGACTATTGCCACTGTTATTCAATATAACATTGGAGGTCCCAGTGAATGCAATCAGACAAGAGAAAGATATAAAATGCATCCAAATAGGAAACAAAGAAGTCTAACTGTCACTATTTTCAGATGACATCATTCTCTATGTAGAAAATCCTAAAGACACCACAGGAACACTACTAGAAACAATAAGCAAATACAGTAAAGTTTCTGGATACAAAGTCAATGTTCAAAATCCATAGCATTCCTATACTCTAATAATTAAGTGTGAGAAAAAGAAGTGGAAAAAATAATTCTTTTTTTGCAATTGCAACAAAAAGAATAAAATACCTATGAATAAATTTAATGAAACATGTGGAGGACCTATATAATAAAAACTACAAGACTCTATTAAAAGAATCCAAGAAGATGCAAAGAAATGAAAAGCTAATCTGTGTTCTTGGTTTGGAAAAATCAATATAGTTGACATGACCATTTTACCTAAAGCATTACACAGATTTAATGCAATCCTCATCGAAATGCCATTGGCATTTTTCAAAGAAATAGAACAAAAAATCTCAGATTTGAATGGAAGAACAAAAGATCCCGAATTGCCAAAGCATCCTGAAGAAAAAGAACAAGGCTGAAGACATCACTCTGCCAGACATTAAATTATACACAAAGTGGCAGTAATAAAAACAGCATGGTATTGGTAGCAAACAGACACAGGGACCAGTGGAACAGAATCGAGAGTCCAGAAATAAACTCATATTTATATGGGAAAATAATTTTCAACTAAAAAGTCATAAACATACATTGGAAACAGGAAAGCCTCTTCAAAATATGGTGCAGGGATAACTGGAAAGCCACCTGCAAAAGAATAAAACTAGACTTTTGTCTATCACCATACACCAAAATTATGTCAAAATGGATAAGGACCTGCATATAAGACCAGAAACAAGAAATTGGAGACAAGAAAACATAGCTACTAAACTTATAAATCTTGGACTTAAAGAGGATTTTATGAATTTGATTTCAAAGGCAAGGGAAATAAAAGCAAAAATAAATGAATGAGACCATATTGAACTAAAAATCTGCACAGTAAAAGAAACCATCAACAAAGTAAGAGACAATCATCAAATGGGAAAATATATTTGCAAATAGCCCCTCTCATAAGGGCCTAATACTCAAAATACATAAAGAACTCATAAAACTCAATAACAACAAAAAACAATCCAATTTAAAAATTGGGCAGAGGACCTGTACAGACACGTCTCCCAAGAATAAATACAAATGGCCAACTTCACTAGCTATTAGGGAAATGCAAATCAAAACCACAATGAGATACCATCTCATACCTCTTAGAATGGCTATCAGCAACAGGACACATAATAACAAGTGTTGGAGAGGATGCGGAGAAAAAGGAACACACATACGGTGCTGTGGAAGGCAAATTGGTACAGCCCTTATGGAAAACAATATGAGGTCCACAAAAAAACTAAGAATTGATCTACTATATTATCCATCAATCTCTATATTGGGTATTTAGCCAAAAGACTTGAAAATACATATCTAAAAGATTTGCACACCGATGTTCATAGCTGCATTATTCACAGTGGCCAGGACACAGAAGCAACTGAAGTGTTCTACAATAGATGATTGGCTAAAGAACTGTGGTACTTATATACAATGGAATAACACTCAGCCACAAGAAGTGATGAAATACTGCCATTTTTGATAACATGAAAGAATCTTAAGATCATCATACTAAGCGAAATTAGCCAGCAGAAAAAGTTGAAAACCACATGACATCACTTACATGTGGGATATAAACCTAAAAGCAACAAAGGAACAGGAGAAAGAAACAGAGACTCATGGACATGGACAATGGAGTAGTGGTTAACAGAGGGTAGGGGAGAGGAGAGGGAGAGTGGTAGATGGGGAGAAAAAAGAAAAAAGGAGACAGGGTCAGGGAGATTCCATTTTTTCACAGATATGTAACAATGCAATTGTTACATACAAAAAGCTTTCATACAGTTCTTTGAATGATGTGTAAATAGACCCATTCAATATATGCTCTTAATTTGTTAGGTCCTTTTGATCCGGCAACTTGTACACCTTAAATATCTGCAATATATTACATGCAATTATACTTCAATCAAATAACAAGCAGGAAAAAAAATCTAGTGATGCCTCGTTCAAGGTAGGATGTAGATCACAGGTAGCTTGAGTCACACCTTAATGGAGGAGAGAGAAATATCACTTGATAGAAAGCAAGTGTTTTATATGGATATAAAAATAGTGGCATTAACTTGTCACAAATTACATTTGGTAAACTCATTTTTTTTGGTAAACAAGTTTATACTACTTATGTAAATAAACCGTCATAAATTGGTTCAAGACTGGGTGCATTATAGCCTCCCACAACATCATGGATGAGCTATAGACACACAGTGTACAGACCCCAGCTGCTGCAGACTCATGAGTATCTGAACAGAGATCAGAACAACTCCATCATATAATTCCATTTGATATAAATCATAGCATTTAGGACAGTTTGTTATAGAGCATTGACTAACATAATAATAAATCAAGCAATCAAACTAAAAGCAATTATATAAGCTGCTCTTTTTTAAATTTTTGGCATATGTTGTGATATTTGGACATAGCATCTATGACCATTTTGTTATTCAATTTATTTGAAATGACTGGATTAATAATTGGCTCTATAGAGGATTGCTTTTGGATAACCATGGGGATGTTGAAGGATGTGCATCTTAGCAGAAACGTTGCTGACACTGAATCGGATGACAAGGCAGGAATTCAAGCTCTCCTGTGAGTCACATACATGTCATGAAGATGGAAATGATTCCTGCATATAAGGAAGTATGAAATGGATGATATGGATATTATTCATTCACTATCCATGTAGTGGTTAAGAAAAGTGGAGTTATTTTGTTTATAGGAATCATATTTGTAGACAGGACTGAAATTTGGAGGACAAACAGGAAGGAAGTTTAGTAATAAACCGTAAATACACCAACTATCCTTCACTTCAATGAAAACAGGCACTCATCCATCTTCTATACTTCAGGAGTAGACTACAGCTAGAAAAAGAAATATTTTGCATACTTAAACTGAGTAATGCTCCTGCATATTCAAGATCAATTCTTTCTTTCTAAAGATCATATTAGGTGAATCTATATATCGAATTTCATTTTCCTGAACTCTACCTGGAGATATATATTTGACAATCAATTTTTGTTAGGACTATGGAGGCACTGTAGACACCAAACTCAATAACAGTAAAAAAGTAAGAGTCCAGTTAAAAAAAAAAAAACAAACAGCAGAATGATAAAGTCCACATTATCAGTAAGACCAGGAAGGGAGTGAAATTAAAGAATGACAGAACAGAAGTGACACTATATTTCTGTTTTTTTTAATATCATGCTAATGAACTAGTCAACAGGCATAGTTTGCTATATGTGAGTTATACAAACCATGAGTATTCCTTAGTAACATAAAATAAAATTCTTGAGATCATATGATCATTTTAGAAGAAATTTTTCTTAAGAAATCCATACGAATTCACAAAATAAAAAAAATTTCCAAATATTTTGGTTCAAATTTAGGTAAAACTTTTTAAGACTAGGAAAATGTTCAAGGGAGGAAAATGTACATATATTAGAGGATAAACTAAATTACTTATTCTACACAGAAAAAATTAAGTAAATGAAAATTAAAGCTAATACATAGAAGAGACACATTCTATTTCCACATTTTCTGGCATCAAGGCTTTTAGTCTTCCAATCACTGGAGTTCTTCAGCCCTAAAGAACTTTTTATAGCTGCCATCCCACAGAATCTCTTCAAAGCCCCCTTTATGTCTTTGTTCCTGAGACTGTAGATGAAGGGGTTCAGCATGGGTGTCACCACAGTATACATCACTGAGGCTATTGCACTCGAGTGTGTGCTGTGAGTATCAGCAGAGCTGAGGTACATCCTAGACCTGTACAATAAAATAAGAAGACAACAGAGAGGTGAGACACACAAGTAGAAAATGTTTTATATTTCCCCTGAGCTGATGACATTCCATGAATGCAAGAAACTATCTTAAAGTAAGAATAAAGTCCCAGTAAGGGGAAGAGCACCCAAAGTCCAATTGCAAAATACATCACCAGGTTATTAAGAAAGGTGTCAGAACAGGCAAGTTTAATCATCTGATTGAGTTCACAGAAAAAGTGGGGGATTTTCAGGACTGTACAGAAAGATAGTTGCAACACCATTAAGCTTTGTAACAAGGCATACAGGGCACTCATGATCCAGGACACCAGAAGCAGCAGTCCACAGAGCCAGGGGTTCATGATGACTGTGTAGTGCAGGGGGTGACAGATGGCCACAAATCGATCATAGGCCATCACGGTTAAGAGGAAGTCGTCCAACACTGCAAAGAGCATAAAAAAATACATCTGTGTGATGCAGCCTCCATAGGTTATGACTTGGCTCTGTGTCTGGATGTTCACCAGCATCTTTGGGATGGTGGTGGAGGTGAAACAGATATCCACCAAGGACAGGTTGGAGAGGAAGAAGTACATGGGTGTGTGTAGGTGAGAGTCTGAACTGACGGCCAGGATGATGAGCAGATTTCCAAACATGATGACCAGGTACATTGGGAGGAAGAGCCCAAATATGAGGGGCTGCAGTTCCGGTTCCTCTGATAATCCCAGTAGAAGAAATTCTGTAATGCTGAATAATTTTCTGGTACCATGTGTTGGTGTTATGACTAGGAAATAAAAAATAAATAATTAATTAACAAACATGGGCATTAATAGCATGTTGAAATGCTACAATTTTATTTTGCAGTAAAATGTATATATGATACATATATTGTTTTCTGGAGATTTAATTCTTTGTAAATAACTTCCCCAGCATTTATAAATAGGAATTCCTGTCCCACTCTCAGCAATTTGCCAAACAAATCATTTCTACACAGATTTCATGAGAAATTCTTTCTCATATAAATTCTAATATTTGCACCAATTTCATGTTTATTTGACCACCCTAGTTTTTATATGGCCCTTAGTGGATAAGGCTAACTGTTCTCTCATTTTTCATGTGGTATCCTTTTTTGTTATTCTTGGCTTTGAGTTTTGACCTCTTTCATGACACATCTGGGTACACTAATCTTAGTTCTGTTCTGTTTTCAATGGGAAAGGCCTCTCCACACATATTACAGAAAATCCTACTTATCCACAACTATTGGTCCACTTTCTTCATACATTTATCCCTGAGGAAATGATGTTATACCATACTCATTGAGAAATATGTGCTAAATCCTGACCTTTCTCTCATCAAGGAGAACAAGGTGCTAGAAAACAAAAGTTCCTACAGTCTATGGCCATGCCACCCTGAACAAGCCCGATTCTGTCTGATCTTGGAAGCTAAGCAAGGTCGGGCCTGGTTAGTACTTGCATGGGAGACCACCTAGGAAGACTAGGTGCTGTGGACATCGAAAATAAGGGATTGTAAGTTACAAGGTCCTTGCTATCTGTGAGGTCAACCAAGGGTGTCTCAAAAAAAAAAAAAAAAAAAAAAAGTCCCTACAATCCAAAAGATAGAGAAAGAATACAAGGAAGTGAGAAATCATACATATTATTAGATGCTCATGTGCTCAAAAAAAAGGTATGTATAAAAGAGTAGATGTGTTTGTTATTTTAAACATAATTGAGAAAAATTGGGGGGGAGGCATTTGAATAGAAACCTCAAGAAACATACAGGTAAGACAGAGAGATATCTGGGAAAGTGTGTGTCCTGCATGGAAAGAGCCGGTGCAGAAGTCCTAATGTTGGCATTTGTCTCAGGTAATCAAGGCTCAAAAGGAAGCCGTGTGATGAGGGGAATGAGCAAGAGGAAGATGATAAGGATGCTGTCAGAGAATGTGAAGGAATGAGATGGCCTGTCTGCTGCAGATGAAACTTCAAGACACAGGGACTTGCCCAATCTTATGCTGTTCCTTAAGCTATATTTTCTTTGCAAGGGATTTTGTGAGGAGAAGTGATGGCTCATTTATTTCCATCTGTTGACTGACATTTTGTATCTGTACTTTAAAGACACATTTCAGAGTATATGAGCTAGGTACCCTTGCCAAGAAGTGGAGAAATGCTCATGTTCCACAAACTCACACCCACAGAAACACACACTATGTCCTCCTGGGGTCATGTTATACAAGCTTCTGCTCACCCCCAGACATAATAATGAGTATAGAAATAAGACAAAGAAAGATAATATCAGGTTATCTTGCCCCTACAGTTATAGAAATAGTTCCAAAATCCACTTGATAGCCCCCAAAAACATGTAAAAATGGAGCTCTTTTTTATAAATATTTTCAGCCCTTATATTAAAAATCAGTTAAATAAACAGAGAGATAAAAAGATGAAAGATAGACAGACAGAGGCAGAAACAAAGACAGAACCTAATAATCTCGGGTGGTCCCTGAGAAATTGTGGTGGGGAAAGTGTCTTGGTTATGGTCACATGCCAACCGCAGGTATTTTGCCTTATGCCCAGAATAACCAATAAAGTAGCAAATAACAGTTTATTCAAAACAAGAAAGAGCAGTATCTTCATGATGTCAAGACCCCTTACAGATCAAACAGCTTACTAGATTTGCAAAGAATAAACTTACGATTTACAAAACAACAACAACAACAACAACAACAACAACCCATACAATGTATAGAAAAAAAAAGGTTTTTTAAAGCTGAAATAAGACTTTTTAGTAAATAATATTAAGTGCAAAACCTTGGGAATTAGAAAACCTGGTTTTAATTCTGAGATCTACCACCTCTTAGTTTTTTGAATGAGGATAGACAACTGGGCACTCTAAGTGCTAATATACTCCCCAAATAGTGTAGACACTGATATCAATTCAAATGGTGACAGGTCTAAACAATATGTGTAGCATCCTTGGCAAAATTAATCACTTATTTCTGTTGGTAAATAAATAATTATCACTGCAATGAGAGAAGGCTGATTTTTTTTTTTTTACCTGCAATGTGTCTATTGCTTCCCCAACTCTAAGTTCCCAATTCCTCAACCATATTTTAGTTTCTTGTCATCTCTCTCATCTTCTACAGGCTAGATACCTCTAATCAGATAATCACATTGACCGATGGAGATCTCTGTCAATTGACAACTGTTCATAAAACTCCCACACTAAACTCCATCTTAGTGACTCCTTAATGGAGATAGAATATAAAATTTTATAGCTTCAAATAAAAGGCTCGAGTCTCTGTGACCTTTCCAGCCCTTCAGTCACATAGAGCCCAGCCCATGCTCACACTAATCTCCCAAATGATGAACTTAACTCCCATCTTCCCCTGGCACCACAGCTACAAAGCTCAGAGACTTTACACACACATTTCCCTTGCTCGGAGTCTCCCATGAGACGTTTTGGACCTTTTCACCATGCTCCATCCCAAACTAAATGTCTTCTTTCAGTTTGCCTGCATCCTCTCCTTCATGAGCCTTTCTTTTTCTCAACATTCACAGGAAAAGCATACTTTCTCATCAAGTTAATTACATATTAAGATGCCCATGGTGTAATTTTTATTTAGTTCCATGTCTTTTCTCCCTGATACACAGTGAGAGCGGGAGGCATACAGCATGTTTACACATCACCACCCTCACACCAGACTTAGCTGAGTTGGGAACAGTAGCTGAATAAATAAGCATTCCATGGAGGGATGAGAGAACATTCTCACAGAAATTGTTGATGAGAGAAGGAATAGAAGGAGCAACACTGACCTGGGTGTGAAGGACATGCCAGAGGAATGTTTTCCATATTCTATATCAGGATACAGTAGCGTGTTCTCAGACTATATGGTTTGTAAGAATTGAATAGAATAGATAAGGCACAGTAGAAAATATGAGAGTGCTCATACACAGTGAGGGTACACACATAATCGTTTCATGGTTTTGTCAGTTGTGTACATGCGTGTTTGTGTGTGTGTATCAGTGTTGCTGTGTGTGTGTGTGTGTGTGTGTGTGAAAGCATGCTGAATTACAGTGTAACAGGTCTGTTGCACCTTGGGACAAAGTCAGGAAAATCTGGAATCCACTGCAATAAATGAAAGATTCATTTTGGAAGGTCAGTTCCTGTCAGTGAAGAAAAGCAACAAGAATGAAAGAGCCCAGCAGAGAGCCAAGTGCAGAGAGAAGAGGCAGGTGGCGTGGCTGATATAGTTTCCTCAGATATGAAAGACCTCATACTGACTGTCCCACTGATCTCATCACAACGTCCACCTCAGCCCTGATCTAATTGTTATTCCTGTACCTATTTCATATTTATTTGAACAGCCTTGTTTTTATATGGCCTCTAGTGCATAAGGCTGGCCCTTCTCTCACTTTTCTTGTGAATCTTTCTTTTATTATTCTTGGCTTTGAGTTTTGACTTCTCTCATGACACATCTGATGGGTATACTAGTCCTCGTTCTGTTCTGTTTCAACATGTAAAGGCTCCCCAGAAATATTCTACAGAATCCTGCTGATGCTACAACTATGGGTCCTCATTCTTCATACATTTATTGCTGAGAAAATGATATCATACCACACTCATTTCATTGTACTGGGACTTCTCCATTGCAATGTGATAGCCAATGAATATGGACCTCACTTATTTTGCTTTGCTATGTGGTTTCATAACTATGTGTCTTTAAACAGAACAAATGTTGAGGAATGGGCAAATATAAGCAGGTTTAAATAGTGTCTTTTAATAATTGTATTAAGTGAACTTGAATAAATGTGTAAGACTAATTTTGAAAGAGAATAATAAAATAAAATAATTAATTACATCAATATGGGTCTCTAATTCCAGATAATTGGCAACAACCTAAAATGAAAAATATAAAAATAGACTTTTGGAAAGCACTGGAAGAAGTGCCAAGTGTTATAATTTCTACCTATGTAAACATAAATAGATTCAGAAAAGGATACAGGTGATCATGAATAAATGCAAAACATGAGTGGTACATATTAGTTTTTACATTTAAAAATAAGACATGGAACGCAATATGATAGACTGTTAGAATTGACCCCAAATTTTTTTTTTAATTTCACACTTTCCCCAAATACATCTCTACTTATATGAAGTAATTCAATGCTAAACAGTAAAGTTGGCAGAAAAATCTAAAGTTTAATACATTAAATAAATGAATTAGTCTATCTAGCAAACATAGATGGCCATCTCTGGGCTCTGGATGCTGGTTAGGCTCTCAAGTAGAAGTTCTCAGGTCCTTTCCTCTCTGACCCTTTGCTGCAGTACTGGATGGGCTCTCAGACTCACCTAGATAGGGTTTCTCAGAGGAAGGACTCCCTGTGAAAGTCTGAATTTCTTCCTGGATAATTGATAATGGGGACGAAGCTCTGTCATCAGAAAAGACAGCAGGAAGGAATGAAGTATTGGTCTTCAACCAGACTTAGGAATCCAAAATAAGAAACACGTCCTGTAAAGCCCAAGTTGCACACACAGGAAAGGAGATACTTTAATCTACCTTTATCTACTCATTAGGCACTGTTTACACTGTTGCTCCTGCTCTGAGCACCGGTTTACCTGTGGGACACTGGTCTGGACTTAATGGATATTTTTTCTGCTGATTCTCTGTTCCCAAGGGACCAGGTTAGAAGCCAAGTGAATCCTGTTTTCATTAGTCCTTCTCCATGACTCTAATGCCTGTCCAAGGTCTCATCTATCAGCACTGTATCCCAAACCTGAGTTAAAGTTTTCTCAGAAGTCTAGACTGAAGATATTGACTGCATTCGATCCCAGGGTGTTCAAAGCATTAGCATGTGGTGAGACATAACCACAAATAGTTCGAGGAAATTGATACTTCCCTCTTCATCAATAGGGAAACTCTGTGACTTGCATGTAAACTTTAGGCACTACACTCTTTGGCTTCATGGAACTTTACCAAATTAATGAGGAATTTCATTCTTACATCAGAACCTAAGAGCTGCCTTTTACTCTCACATTTTAAAACTTTGATAATTATGAGAGACATTTATATAATTTTATGCCATATAATCTAAGACTTGTACCGTACAGGCTTTATAATTTAAATTTTATAAAAGTGATGCAGGACAAGGCAAATTTCCCCTACTTGACCGGAGACCAAGCCCTGAACTGAGCGAAGAGGGTCCATTGGCGAAGAGTGTGGAAAGAATTCAATGCAAAGGCCAAAGTTAGAGTCAAAAGGAAAGTTTATTAGAAAAGGGATAACTCTACAGACGAATGTTGTCTCTTCTCAGAGGCAAAGAGTGAGAAGGACAGTGAGACACACACACACACACACACACACACACACACACACACACACACAGAGTGAGAGAGAGAGACTAAAGGCACTGAGAGGGACCCTGAGTGTTCAAGGAATTCAGTTTATATGGCATTCTTTAGTTCCCATTTCCTTTGATATGAACATACATTGAGAAACAGGGAAGAGTATGTAGCTGTAAAAGATAAGAACATATAGAGTGAAAGGCCTGCTGTCATGCTCAGCCTTTAACCTTAGGTTCCCCAAGGTTTTAGCCATGATAATGACTTGGTTTCTGTTTCCCCATCAAAGATGTGGGGAAGGGGTTGTTCGTAATCCCAGCAGAAATCTTTCTTTGTTCTGAAGGAGTTCTCCAGGCCTGCTGCAGGCCTGATCGATATATTGCAGCCTCTGGTTGTGGCTTTAAAATTAACATTTTAACTCTATTGCCTCCTCCTTACATAAAAGCACATCATGTGAGGTGGTACCATTATGAACTTTGTCCTACATTTCAGAAATGGGCTTGAAAAAACTTAGTGTCCTGCCCAGAGTTATAATGAGAATAAGGAATAGGTGCTGTTTGGGATCTGTCAGGATGCTTCCAGGTTTTAATTTCTGGGCCAATGGCTCCCAGCCAGAGATGACATTGCCCCTGGGCTATTAGGCAATGTCTGGAGGATGGCTCCTAAAAACCTACAACATCCAACACAGATAATTATGTCAAATTGAGAAGGAGAAAAGCTAGTCTGAACCGGCATTTCAACTTTAATGTGCATATGACTCATGCAGAATTGTAGTTCAAGTGCAAATACTAATTCAGCAAGTCCTGTTGGGCCCAGGGATTCTGCATTTCTCACAAGCTACAAGAAGATGTGAATGCTGCAGAATGTGGTCTGAGGGCACTGTAAGTAGCAAAGCTGAGGTCCTGTAATCACGTAAGGGGCACATAGTTGTGCGTCATCTTTATTCAAAATTGGGTTTGCATTAAATTTTGGATGAAATGTGTGCATAATGCACTATCAAACAAATAGGATAAATTCTGAGAAATGCATGGTAGGTTAGGTAGCATAGAGTGCACTTACCTAAACCTAGTTGGTTAGCCTACCTATTACACACCTAGGCTATTTGGTATAGTCTATTGCTCTGTAGGGGATTTAAAATTTTTTTCTACCCTTCTGGTTTCATTGCTGACACATTCTTGTAACAGAGACAGCTTAATAGAAGAAAACCAATAAAGTTTAATGATGTGTATTTCTTCTGTATACATGGGAGAGATCCAGGAAAACTGAGTAACTCCCCAGAGTGGCCTGAGCTACCATGTTAACTACCATCTTTAGCTGAAGATAGAAGAATGTGCTGGGTTGGCTGTAGTTGGTTATGGGAGGTTATCAGAAAAAAGTCCAGTAAATTAGGTAAGGTGGTTATTCAGATATAAGTCATTGTCTTCTTCATTGATGGGTTTCTACAGAAAATGTTGCCTCCTTTTCCTGGTACAGTCAGGGAAACACCCTTCAATTGGAGATTTTCCTTACTATGTAAATGTTCCTTACAAATTGTAACTTGTACTTGGATTTCAGAGCTTCTTTCATGATTGATGTTTTTATTAAAATTAATCAGCCTAAAATAATCTTTATGGAATTTTGGTGTGATCATTCTGTTTCCTTATAGTTCCTAGGGTATAGACCTCTGCAATGTTATTGTCCTGTACACTGTAGGAAATCGTATCGATGACTATTTATGTAATGTCTCACGTTCTGATGTTACCAAGGCTACGAAGTCTTAAGCGATGGAATTTTTTGGCAATATTATAATCTTATGGGACCAACTTTATATGTGTGGTCCCTTGTTGACCAAAATGTCCTTATCAGCACAGGACTAGGTGCACTCATTCTAGAGGCTGTGATAAATTCTGTGTTTGTTTCTTTTATATAAAGGTCCTTCAGTATCACCAAATAATTACTTCAGAAAAAGACTTTGTAGTAGGCAGAATAAGGGCCTCAAAACATATCTACATGCTACTCCATGGAAACACTGAATATGCTATTTATTACAGAAAGGGAGGATTAAGGCAGCCCTTGATATAAGTTTGCTAATCTGCTGACTTCAAGAAAAGAACGTGGCCCTGATAAAGTAGGTGAAACTAGTGTCATTACCATGGTCCTAAAAAATGGAACAGAAAGGAATACTAGCTGGAATCAGAGGGAGATTGGAAGATGCTGCACTGGTGACTTTGGAGATGGAGAAAGGGCCAGGAGCAAAGGAATGCTTGTGGCTTCAAGAAACTGAACTAGGAGAGGAAATGGATTCTCTCCTGGAGCCTCCAGGAAGAACCAGCCCAAACATATCTTGATTTTAGTCCAGTGAGACCCCTTTCAGGGTTTTGACCTTCAAAACAGTAAGAACATAAATTTGTTTCTTTCATATCCCACTATTTTAATATTACAAAAGGAATGTAATATATTTATCCAATCAATGTATTTTTTTTCTAGGAAATTTTAGCCTCCCACTTTATTCTATTAGCTTCCCTTGGGTAAGGTCTTTTGTGTTGAAATCCCACCTCAAGTAGAAGGAAAATGCAAAAATCAATTTATTCCCTCAGGTGGTCTAATGAATCTTCAGTGCATAAAAGTAAATGTCATTCTGAATTTGAGCCTTTGCACATTAAATTAGGAAATATAAATCATTACTAAAAGCAAG
>PUFA01002345.1:0-28399 GCA_003508835.1 Eonycteris spelaea | reverse complement strand
TGGGACTTTCATGTGTCCTGCCCCTCCTACAGTATCAAGGTGGCTTCTTCTGTATGTCTTTAGTTTGTAGGACTTCTTTGTTCAATTAGCCTTCAGGCAATTTTTTGTAATGGTCGTTCTGTAGTTTGCTGTATTTTGAAGTGATCATGAGAGGAGGCAAGCACACAGCTCTACCTAACCACCATCTTGATTGGAATACCTTAAGAAGTTTCTTTATCAGTGATACTAATGGTAGAATTCCCTTAGTTTTATTAAATAAAATATAATAAAAGTAAGTAGCTTTACGATGCTTCTATTCTGAAATTATTTTCACCATATTAAAATTCTCAGCCTATCTTATTTTCTTTTCTCACTTTAAAAATTTATCCTACTGGCTATTGGGCTCTATTTTTTCTGAAAGTCAGTTATCATTTATGTTTTTAATTTGTTTTTAGTGATCATTTGTATTGGTGCCTTTGTCATAGAATATACCCCAAAGTTTATTATTGCATTTTTCCGCAACCAGCATATTTTAATATTTTAGTTACATATATTTTTGTAATTTTCTAAACAGTTCATTAAGAGTCTAATATGCAATAAATCTACTGAGTGTTTTTGTATTATTTTAAATAATACTACAAGCAGAAATCATGATAACAATCTCAGGAGAAATAATGGGAGCCATCAATATATTCAAGGTGAAGAAAAAACTCTTTTTATATGATAATTACTCGTGTGTGATTGAAATGAACAAGTTCTTATTCATGTGTCTTATTACTATAAAGTTTACTTGGTTTAAATTAAGTATACAAAATGTTTTCTTTTTTGCTTATTTGATATATATTATTATGCAGTATTCTTTTGTACATAAACTATAATGAAAGAGTTTACCCTAGTTTATCACAGTAGGCTCATGCTTGTGTAAAAACAAATTTATCTGCTACTGATTACTGGAACAAATATAATTATTTAAGAGAGTAGAGATGGATACTAGAAGAGGGATTGCTGAGTCATACGGTAATTCTATTTTTAATTTTGAGGAATATCCATATGTTTTCCATAGTGGTTGTACCAATTTACATTCCACCAGCTGTGTCTGAGGGTTCCTTTCCCCTAAAACCTCTCTACACTTCTTATTACTTGTCCCATTAATGATAACCATTCTAGTAAGTGTCAAACGGTATCTCATTGTGGTTTTGATTTGCATTTTCCTAATAGCTAGTGAAGTTGAGCAACTTTCATATGTCTATTGGCCATTTTCATTGTCTTCCTGGGAGAAGTGTCTGTTCATGTACTCTGCCATTTTTTAATTGGATTGTTTTGTTGTTGTTGTTGTTGAATTGTATGAGTTCTTTGTATGATTCAGGTATTAGCCCTTATTGGAGGCATTGTTTGTAATATCTTTTCCTATTCGATGATTGCCTCTTCGTCTTGGTTGAGGTTCTTTTGCTGTGCAGAATTTTTTAGTTTGATATAGTCCCATTCATTTTTTTTTGCTTTACTTCCTTGCCTTTATTCCTAAAGCTATCAATATTCATTGCAGAATTATTTACAGTGGTCAAGACAAGGAAACAACTGAAGTGCTTTTAGATACATGAATTATAGGAAAAGATGATGTGGACATATATATAATACAATGGAACACTACTCAACCATAAGAAAAGATGAAATACTGCCATTTGCAAAAAATGAATGGTCTTGAGATTATCATGCTAAGTGAAATAAGTCAGACAGAAATGGTTGAGAACCATGTGATTTCACTCATATGTGAAATATAAAACTGAAAGCAACAAACAAACAAGACAGACAGAGACGCATTGAACACAGACAACAGTTTAGTGGTTCCCAGAGGGAAAGCAGAAGCGAGGAGGCAGGTAAGGGTAAAGGGGGTCAAAAATGGTGCAGAATGAAATTTAACTTTTGTGAAACAGTGTAATTATACATGACAATCATTGAATTATACACTTGAAACCTATATAATTTTATTAACTGATGTCATCCTAATAAATTTAATGGGAAAAGATTAGACACATTAGACATCAAGAGATCACAACAATCACTGTGCAGAGATTGTGAAATTTGTGGATTTCAAAAATTGTGCTGAAGAATGACTAGAGATAAAATATAAATGTGGAGTATTCTGTTTAAAAAGTGCTTTTTTTCCTTAAGTTTTTTTTTCCCTTATGTGGCATTGGTTAATGAAATTCAGTAAATTTCAAGTGTACAATTCAACAATGAGTCATATACGTATTGCATTGTATGGTCACCGCCCATACATTTTTTCTGTCATCAGGTATTTGACCCCTTTACCTCATCTACCTTTCTCCCTTCCCCCACCCTTGGTAACACCAGTCTATTGTCCATGTCCATGGCCTCTGTTTGTTTGCCATGTTTGTTTGTAGCTTTTAGATTTATATCCCACATATAAGTGATAGCATATGGTTTTCAAATTTGTAAAAAGCACTTTCTTTTATATTATCTCCTTTAACTCTCACAACATCCCTTGAAGAATACTGGTATTTTCCCATTTAGCACATGGATAATCAAGGGTTAGACATTCCCAAATCATAGAATTTATTGTATCTAAGTATTTAGACTCTAAATATAATTATCTTTTATCATTTTATAAACTTTAAAAAGTTTATAGCACACAAATCAAGGTTAAACCTGCTATAATTTGTTGATTGGCTGACTTTTTTAGATCTGTGGTAACTTACCTGATGGTGTTAAAGTTCAACGGGAGTTCCTGAACGTACCTGCTTTCAGGTAGTAAATTAATCTAATTCCCATAAGACATCTTAAAATTGTTACTGCTCTAATTTGTGTTTTGATAATAAGAAGGTGGATTTTCAACTGCAAGCTTTTTCACTATGAGGTACTCTGTATTTTTCAGATATCTGTTTTGGTAAATCAAGGTAAGGTAGAAGATTGCTATATTCTAATTTTATGTATCTATATTTATGATTAACATTTTTACAATTATGTGTATATTATGTAGATATATGTATAAATATCACATAATATGTATTTATATATAGTTACATATATCCTAACAAGAACTCATTTAGATATTAAAACGTTTCAATAATATGAGACCTTGTAAAGTCTTCTGATATTGTGAAGTTATAGAAATGCATTCTAAGAGACATTCTCATGTTTTTATGCAAAAAAAAAGAAACCACTATCCAAATGTCAAGGAAGAATTAAGCGCGTTAAAAAAAATCACTGGAAAGCCTGGAGGAACAAAAGTTAGGTTTGACCATTATTCTTTATTTTCAAGGACACAGCCCTATTGCCCATCAAGAGGTCAGGAAACTGCTGCTTCCAGCACACACTGTTACTGCAACCCCCGCCTCAGTCCCACAAAGCTGATATACTAGACAGTGGCAAATGGAGGGTAATCTTCTGCCCATTCACGTCATCTTGAGCCTGCTTATTCACTTGCACTGCAAGAGAGATGCATTTGCTGTATTTTGCTTTCGAATGTTACATGAGTTTGTTGCATTAGAAGAATCGAATACATACATAAAAAATAGTTATCGATGAAACCAATAAAGAAATGTGTTACTTTTGTAACATTCACTGTATAGGGAAAAAGAAAAAGAAAGGGAAAAAAAGGACGGAAAAGGGAAGAGAAAGGAAAAAGAACAGGAGAAAAAGAAATTAAACAACAGTATAAACGTAACTCTTACTTTAAAGCACTAGTCTCTAGTAAAAGGCAAAGTCTTGAGGGGATGTTAAATCATTTGGCTTTTGTGAGTATTCTTCAATGAGGATAATAGTTTGAGATTGTTTCTTTCTTTCTATCTATCTATCTATCTATCTATCTATCTATTATCTATCTATCTTTTTTATGGTGACATTGGTTAACAAAATCCAGTAAGTTTCAGGTGTATAAATTTTAAGCAGTTAGGCATATATATATTTGCATTGCGTATTCACCTCCCATAGTTAGATTTCTTTCTGTCACCACATATTTGACCCCTTTTACCCCATGTATCTTCCCCTATTCTCCTTGCCACCCTCTGGTAACCACTGGTCTATTGTACATGTCCATGAGTCTCTGTTTGTTTGTCCTGTTCATTTATTGCTTTTAGGTTTATATCTCACATGGAAATATATCACGTGGTTTTCAACTTTTTCTGTCTGGCTTATTTCACTTAGTATGATTGAGATTCTTTTCTGAGAAAGAATTGACATAAATGAAAATGTCTTTGCATGCTTTAAAATCTCTCTAATTTCTGTTATTACTCAAGGAGAGTAGAGTGAAATAAAATATATTTTTTAAAAGGATATATAAGTAACATGTCCAACTCAATAACTTATCATATGTTCATAGATGTTTCCTGTGTGCTTTCAAATACTATATATTCTGCTGCTGTGGGTGGAATGTTCAATAATTCCAACAATGTAAAATTGGTGGATGTCGATATAGTCACTTCAGTATTTTTTCCTAATATTTGCATGATATATCTCCCTCATCTTTTACCTTTCCCTTATTTGGGTCTTTATATTAAAGTGGGTTTCTTGTAAGCAATATATAGTTGAATCTTGCTCTTAGGTACACGCCTACAATCTCAAATATTTTAAAGGCCTTTTAACACTCATTGTACATTTAGTGAATTTCTTTCTTTTTTAAAAAATACAGGAAACATAAGATTATCAATTATTGCTGGTCCCAATAAGTTTTCACTTAGAAGGTACCTCTTCAAGAAAGGATTAATATCACACTATTATAGCAAGTGGAACATCTTGTATATGAATTTTTTTAGAATAATGGTACTTCGAGAAAGTTGATCCACCTTGACAATTTTTTTCTAAAGGACAGATTTCTTCCAAGTAACTTTATGAAAATGAGGCAATGAGGTTTTGATTGGCTATCTTGCTATTAATCATTGTTCCAAGAAAGAGTTAAAACAAAGTTCACAATTCTTTTTCTTTGAAACAGATGCCCTGTTGATACCTGCATCCACCTGCCCAAAACAGAGAAGAAGTAGTATATGGAGAATGGAAACTTTTCAAATATTTACATAGTGCTGTTTAATAGTAGACAATGGGGAATATATTTGTTTTTACCATTTTGGCTGGTCTCTAAATATCTTTGTACTATAACAATTTTGGCTTTTCTGATAATATAAACAGTGGTTGTCTTATTCTGCTTGGTTGTTATGACAAATATACACTGGATGGCTTAAACAATGGACATTTATTGGGAAATTCAAGGTCAAGATGCCAGTAATGCAGACATGGTGAGAGCCCACTTCTTGGCTTATAGACAGCTGCTTCTCATGGTGCTCACATGGCCTTTCTTGGAAGAGTACTGTTGTCTCTTATAAAGGCACTGATACATCAAGAAGGCTCTACCCTTATGAGGCTCTACCCTTATCTAAACCTAATTACCTTCCATAAAGGCCTCACTCCAAATACCACCACATTAGGGATTATGGCTTCATCATATGAATTTGGAAGTACCTAAAGTTCAGTTTAAAACAGTGATCAATTAAATATTGTTCCAAACAAACAGCATTAACATTACTGAATCGGAAACTATATAGGTGGAGCCTATCTATCTGTATTTTAACAAGCTTTCTAGGGAATTCTAAGCCCATTAAAGTTGAGAACCTCTTTTTTAAATGAACTGAAAAAAGATTAGAACAAAGAGATTTTGAAACATACTTAATGTACACTCTATAGGACTCTGCCATAGTCACTCAACAAACAAGACTTTAGAAATACTGTTCTAATTTTCATTGGTGTTTCTTCATTCTTATCTAATTTGAATCCATTTGTTTCTTTGAACACAATGTTAGATGATTTCGTCAGCAACTTTAGAAATAGTAGAAGGTATTATAAAAATGGTTAGGAAAAATATACATAACACACACTTGAAAGAGAGAGGAACTGTGAATTATTTTTAAATCTCCAGGTTAAGAAAATGAATACACCTTCATAATAAAGAGTATTTCATGTAAATTATTAATATTTCCATGGGATGCTTTAATCAAATATCATCGGTATTCTAGACAGCTGTGTGAACTTAGCAATATATCATGTCTACACTTAAATAACCCTTAAGTAATACATATGTAATTTCATAGTTTCTTTTTAAAGGAACCAGCAGAGTATTGTGTCCAAAATTTGGTTTCTGTACAGGTGTTTATTTTACTTCTTTCCCAACATGTCACCAAGGTGACAAAAATGAACTACAGAAATGAAAAATATCTATAACATAAGTGAGAATGCTGTGGCCACCAGCCCCCGAAAGACACACGGACCACCAGAACTCAGTGAGTGAGTTTAAGAAACACTCTTTATTCAGCCAGCTGAGTCTGCCAGGGGTACGCAGACCCCAAATTAAGCAGCAGCAAAATGCAAAAGTACAGGGTTTTTTAAACTCAAAATCCTATTCTTCATTCTGTCTAAACACAAAGGTCTATCCTTCTTCTATTCATTACCTGTCGACCCACAGGTCAGTTATGCAAGCGGGAGTACAGAAGCAGAAAGCATGTTATTAGAATGTTATGTTCTCATTAAAAAGCCTATGTTTCTATGGCAATAGTTAAACAGAGTTAAACAGTAATTTCCTGCAAGCAATAAATTTCTAGCAGTCATTTTTCAGCCACCACAAGAATGGCATTACATCAATGGACTGGGGATTTGAGTGGATTTTTGGATGGCATGAAGTAGTTGATATTGCACTGAAGAACAAACCAGAGAAGGGGAATCTATAGACTAGATATGCACAAGAGAAAGCTACACAGGAATTCTGAGTTTCTGAGAGACTCAACTGTGTTCAAAGTCTCCTAAAATAAAGTAAGACTTAAAGACTTGACAGGTAACAAACTTTGCTCAGATATTCATAGCTTGATGTCAGCCTTCTGCTTCAAGGAAAAGATCAATTAGGAAACCAGATTGTTATGATGACAGAAGATGTTTCTATTATCAATCTAATTTTAGTCTCATAATAATGAATGAACAAGTAATAATCAAGATGATTGACAGGAAATCATCAATACACTGAGACTATTATATAGCAACAAAAATATTTAAAATATATGTGCATAAGAGCAGCTAGACTATGATCTATTATTCCTTTTCCTAGGGCTTTGGAGTATACCTCAGGGAGAGAAAAAAGAGGGCAGATTGACCAGGTCTAATCTGTGAAGTGGACCTCCAGATTATATAATAATTATACATAATATTTTTAAATTTTATTTTATGAGTTTCAGGTATACAGTACATTGGTTAGGAATGTATATAGTTTATAAAACGATCCCTGTAATTGCTCTTTCTCTCCTTTTGCCTCTCCACCTAGCCAATACATTACTGCTAACTGCATTCCCTATGCCGTGCTCCTCATCCTGTGACCATCTATCAACTACTAATTTGTATTTCTTTAACCCTTCTCACAGCCCCCAAACTTCCTCTCCTCTGTCCATCACAGGATTGTCGTCTATATTTGTGAGTCTGTTTTAGATTAGTTTGTTCCTTTTGTTCCTTAGATTCCACATATAAGTGAAATCATATGCTATTTATCTTTCTCTGTCTGACTTATTTCACTCAGCATAATAACCTCTAGGTACATCCATGTCATTGCAAATGGTAGGATTTATTTTTTTTTAACGTCTGAGTAATATTCCATTGTATATATGAACCATAACGTTTTTTATCCAGTCATCTGTTGATGGGCATTTAGGTTGCTTTGATATCTTGGCTATTGTAAATTTTGCTGCCATGAATATAGGGGTGCATAGATCTTTAGGAATTATTGTTTAGATTTTCTTTGCATAAATACCCAAAAGTGCAATTGCTGGGTCAAAAGGTAATATCCGTTTTTAATTTTTTGAGAAACCTCTAGACTACTTTCCACAGTGGCTGTACCAATTTGCAACCCTGCCAATGATGTACCCTTTCTCCACCTTTTTCTCCACATTCTCGCCAACACTTGTTTTTGATTTATTGATGATAGCCATTCTGACAGGTGTGAGGTGATATCTCATTGTGGTTTTAATTTGCATTTCTCTGTTTAGTGACCTCGAATATGTTTACATCAATATATATACATCATGATCAAGTGGGCTCTTCAGGGGCTATGCATGTTTCAACATGTGCAAATCAATCAATGTGGTATACCACATAAACAAAAAATGGATAAAATTATATGATCACAGCCATAGATGCAAAAACAGAATTTCACAAGATGTAGCATACATTTATGGTTAAAACACTTAATAAAATGGGTATAGAAGGAAAGTACCTCAAAATAATAAAGGCCATATATGACAAACCATTAGCTAATATCATATGTCTATTGGCCATCTCTATTTATCTATGGAAAGTATTTGTTAAGGTCTTCTGCCGATTTTTTAATTGCATTGTTTGTTTTTTGTTGTTGATATGTATGAGTTCTTTTAATATTTTGGATATTAACCTCTTATTAGATGTATCATTAGTGCATATCTTCTCCCAATCAAGCTGGTTGTCTTTTTGTTTTTTCGATGGTTTCCTGTGCTGTACAAAAACTTTTAGTTTGTTGTTAATATTTTTAAATGCTTATCTATTATAGGATTTTCCAGTTGCTTCCATGTCCTGAACACTGTGAATAATGCTGCTATGAACATTGGGGTGCATATATTTTGTGGATAAATGTTTTCAGGTTTTTTTGGGTAAATACCCAAAAGAGGACTTGCTGGGTCATATGTAATTCAAATCTTAGTTTTTGAGGAAACTCCATACGTGTTTTCCATAGTAGTTGTACCAATTTATATCTCCACCAGCAGTGTGTGGAGATATTTCTTATTATTTGTCCATTGATGATAGACATTCTAATAGGTGTGAGATGGTATCCCATTATGGTTTTGATTTCCATTTCCCTAATAGTTAGTGAACGTGAGCATCTTTTCATATGTCTGTTGGCTATTTGTATGCCTTCTTGGGAGAAGTTCTAATGACATACTCTGCCCATTTTTTAATTGGTTGCTTGTTTTTTATTATTGAGTTGTATGAGTTCTTTGTATGTTTTGGATATTTGCCTCTTATTGAAGGCATTGTTTGCAAATAACTTCTCCCATTTGAATCATTGCCTTTTGTCTTATCGATAGTTTCTTTTGCTGTGCAAAAGCTTTTCAGTTTGATATAGACCTTTTCATTCATTTTTATTTTTATGTCCCTTGCCTTTGAGGCTAAATTCATAAAATCATCTCAAAACTGAGGTCCAGGAGTTTAGTACATGTGTTTTGCTCTATGCAATTTATTGTTTCAAGTCTTCTGTTTAGGTCTTTGATTGATTTGAGTTAATTTTGGTGTATGGTGACAGATAACAGTCTAGTTTCATTCTTTTTCATGTGGCTTTCCAATTTTCCAAGTACCATTTATTGAAAAGGCTGTTCTTTCTTCATTGTATGCTTTTGGCTCCTTTGTCGAAAATTAATTTTTCAAGTATGTGGGCTCTATTTCTGCACTCTAATTCTGTTCCATTAGTCTGTTTATCTGTTTTTCTGCCAATACCATACCATTTTGATTACTGTGGATTTTGTATATTGATTTTTGTATCCTGAACTCTATTGTATTTGTTTATTGTTCTAACAGCTTTAGGTGGAATCTTTAGGGTATTCTATATAGAGAATCACATCACCTGCATAGCATGACAGTTTGACTTCTTAGTCCCAACTTGAATGCATTTTATTTCTTACTCTTGCCTGATTGCTGTATCTTGAACTTCCAATACTATATGAATAATTGTGGTGGTAGCAGACAGCCTTGTCTTGTTCCTGATCTTAGAAAGAAAAGCTTTCAATTTCTCATCATTTCACATGATATTAGCTAACGGTTTGTCATATATGGCCTTTATTATTTTGAGGTACTTTTTCTATACCCATTTTATTAAGTGTTTTAACCATAAAAGTTTGCTACATCTTGTCAAATTCTGTTTTTGCATCTATGGATGTGAGCATATAATTTTTATCCATTTTTTCTTTATGTGGTATATCACAATTAATTTGCACATGTTTGAAACATGCACGAGCCCCTGAATGGAGCCACTTGATCATGATGTATACAACCTTTTCAATGTATTGTTGCATTCAATTTGCTAAGTATTTTTGATTAAGGTTTTTGCATCTGTATTCATCAGAGATATTAGTCTATAGTTTTCTTTTTTTGCATTATCCTTACCATGTTTTGTATCAGGATAATGTTTTGCCTCATAAAATGAGTTATTACCTCTTCTTCAAGTTTTGGAAAGTTTAAAAGAACAGGTATTAAATATTTGCTTGTTTAGTAGAATTCACTAGTGAAGCCCTCTAGTCCTGAACTTTTACTTTTGGGGAGGTTTTTGCCGATTGTTTCAATTTCATTACTGTTGATTGGTCTATTTAGATTTTTAGTTCATGATTCAGTTCAGGAAAGGGTGTATATTTCTCAGAATTTGTCTATTTCTTTTAGGTTATTGAATTTGGTGGATATAATTTTCATAGTATTCTTGTATGATCCTTTGTGTTTCGGTTGTATCTGTCATAACTTCTTTTTCATTTCTGATTTTGTGTACTTGTGTCTTTTCTCTTTTTTCCTTAGTGAGTCCAGCCATGTGGTTGTTCATTTTGTTGATCCTTTCAAAGAACCAGCTCTTTGTTTTATTTTTCTATTGTCATTTTTTCTCAATTTCATTTAACTCTACTTTAACTTTTATTTCCTTCCTTCTGCAGACTTTAGGCTTTATTTCTTCTTCTTTTTTATAGATTTTTAGAGATGTAATGTTTGTTTAAGTTGTGTATTTGGGATTTTTCATGTTTATTGAGATTGGCCTCTAATGATATAAATTTTCTTCTTATTACTGCTTTTGCTATATCCCAAAGTTTTGACATGTTGTATTTTCATTCTCTTTTGTTTCTATGTATCTCTTGGTCTCTCCTATTATTTCTTCTTTGACTCAGTCATTCTTTAGTAATATGTTGTTTAATCTCCACGAATTTGTGGTTTTTCTTGCTTTCTTTTTGCAGTTGATCTCCAATTTTAAAACATTGTGGTCCAGAGAATATGCTTGGTATGATTTACATCTTCTAAAATTTTCTGAGACTAGTTTTATGTCCCAATATATGGTCTGTCCTTGAGAATGTTCCATATGCACTAGAGAAGAATGTATAATCTGGTGTTTTGGGATGAAAGGCTCTAGAAACGTTGATTTTGTCCAGCTGGTCTAATGTGCCATCTAAGGCTAATATTTGCTTATTGATTTTCTGTTTAGATGCTCTATCCATAGATGACAATGGGTATTAGGTCCCCAACTATATTTGTGTTTTGTCAGCTTCTCCCTTTAGTTCTGTTAGTAGTTGCTTTATATTTTTTGATGCTCCCTAATTAGTCACATGTATATTGATAAGTGATCAATATATATGTTCATTATGTCTTCTCATTATGCAATATTCATTTTGACATTACCTTTTTTATCTTGAAGTCTATTTTATCAGATCTAAGTATAGCTACATCTACTTTTCTCTGGTTGCCATTTACTTGGAGTATCATTTTACACCCTTTCATTTTAAGTCTGTATTTGTCATTGCAGCTGAAATGTGTTTCTTAAGGCAGCATATGGTTGGGTTTTGTTTTTTGATACACTCTGCTACTCTGTGCCTTTTTTTGGTGAAATCAGTATGTTTACATTTAGGGTGATTATCGATATATGAAGCATTCCAATAGCCATTTTCTCTTTTGTTTTCTGGTAACTCAGTGTCTCCATTGTTTTTTACCTTTATGTTTCTGTCTGTTATTGTGTTTTGGTGGTATTCTATGATTTTTCCCTCTTTCCCTTTTCCTTTTTCCTTTTATCTTTTTCTTTTTTTTCTTTTTTACCAAATCTTATTAGCTTCTCCTCATATTTTGTTGTACTCTACCCCAGAGGTTGATCCTTGCAATGAGAAAAAGCAAGACTAATTCACTTTAAATGTATAATACTTGTGATTGTCATGAGGAAAACTTAAGAATGTGAGCTGGCATGCAGCAGCATCCTAGGCTCATGATCTTCTGGTTCTCATTATAATATTGCAAAAGAGTTATGTACTCTTACTGCATTCTATATATTTGTCCTGTCAGATTCAATGAATTTTGCAAATATTTCACAAACACTTATTTAGGACCTCAGGTTGTAAGCCATTGTGTTAAGCACTGCAAATGATGGAAAGGAACTAGGAAATCAATTTTATAATACAATGCCTGTAGCCTCAAAATAAGTATTATAGGCTAAATGTGGCCTAAGAAAAATAAATAAACT
Organism: Eonycteris spelaea; assembly: GCA_003508835.1. Classification (NCBI taxonomy): domain Eukaryota; kingdom Metazoa; phylum Chordata; class Mammalia; order Chiroptera; family Pteropodidae; genus Eonycteris; species Eonycteris spelaea. Next base: position 16,155 of record PUFA01002345.1, on the reverse strand, counting down.
GCTAAAAGTTTCACATACGTATTACCATCCTCATCAAATAATCTGGAAAGACATCATGAAGCTGTAACTTTGAGTTGACTTTGAAGAAAGACAACAATTACTATTGTAAATAAAATGGAGGCAGTAGTAGGGGGCAGAGATTCTTTGTGCACAGACCTTTATTAGCAAAAGCATGTGCCTGAGTAAAGGACATCCAGAAAGATTTGTGCAACTCATTTGGGTATAACCCAGATTCTATTAATGAAAAATATAGAGGACAAGACTTTAGAGTTAAACCAAATTTTATTTGAAAGGACTTCAGAATAATCAGATAATGTCAGGGTGAAGAGACAGAGATACAGATGAAGATGGAGACAGGGAGATATACAGGGAGACACGGATATATATCATGTAGTATGGACATGCACATGAACAAATAAAGAAACTATAGAAATGATTCCTGGAAGTTTAGTCTTTGAACAAACAAATGCATGGGTATGTATACAGATTATTATATATATATATGATATAATATGATATATGATACATATGATATATTGATACATACGATATATATTGATACATATGATATATATATATCATACAATATATATGATACATATGATATATATATATATATACACACACATGATATATATATATATCGTATGTTCAGTAGCAATAAAATCCACTAAAGTTGTTGAAGGGCGATGGCTTAATCTGAGTTCTGTTTATAAAGAATAACCTGGCAGCTATGTTTAGGAAGTAAGAGTGTCAACAGGATATAGAATATAAGTAACTAGTTTAATAAAGGTTGGTAGTTCTTAGATAAGCACTTTAGTGTATCAATGAGAAAGCGTATGGATTTTAGTGTTAAGAAAGGAAGGGTAGGAGGGTACCTGAAGATGGGCCACTCATTAATACTTTGAGTATGGAGTGAGATGAAAAGTAATTCAAAACTTGTTTATTTTCATGTTTTTTCCCAGCCACCAGTGTGCATTATGACATTATTATCTTAACACTATTTGAACTTTAGTGGTATGGCATTTGAAGCTCTTGTTTCAACATATTTGAACAAATATATATATTTGAGACATATATATATATTACTTATTTCTTTTGACTAGCTTCCTTTTTTAATTCTAGGAAGATTGAACATTTCCTTCCTAGTCTGACACTTTTTCTTATCTTCATCCCAATTAAATTCTGCAGTCTCATCTCTTAGCCTTCTGAATTACTGAAGCTTTTCAGAGTACCCTACAACATTACAAACACAGCTGCAAAAGTGCCTTCAAGGTATCATAGAAAGCAACTTCTCTCTTATCATTATCTTCATGAAAATGTACTGAGCTAAGAGCATCCTCCTTATGGTTTGGCCAGACTTTTACTGTCTTAACACTCTTCTCATTTTTTTAAATCAGTAATTAACTCTTTCTGTTTATTTCTCTGTGATATGAGTTGAATCCCTATGAGAAATGAAAATTCACCATGTCTCAAATAAAGTGAAAATGAAAGACCTTTTGATGGCTAGCAGAATTTCTGGGATTTGCCTTCTTTCACTCAAATAAACCTGCCTGCACTGAAGAGTTAAATGTGACGAGTCTTCAGGCTCCAAAGTTGTGCATCAAAGACAACAAACTGAGTCTTGATTAGAGGAACTACACTATGACAGTGCTTAATAATTTGTATAAATACGTTGAAGAAATTGTAAGAGTATGTAAAATGTTTTCATTTCTTTTCCGCTTTAATTATTCTGGTATGACATGAATATTTGTTTAACTTTTCATTATTTGAACAACTTACCCAAATATTTTAGGGAAGTAATTAGTAAGTACTAACAACTTAAGTCATTGAAATACTAGTGCAATTATAACTGCAAAATTTTTTGAACACTAACCAAGACAGTTACATTTATCTGTATAATTTTGTGACTGTTTTAATAAAAAGGAACATACATTAGTATGTGATCTACGCATTTCTCTTAAACAGTTTGTGCCAGTGAATCTATGACTTTCTTGTTTCTCAGGCTGTAGATAATTGGGTTTAACAAAGGAATGAATGATAGTGTAAAATAGAGAGGTACTATTATATCTTGGTCATCTGCTTGTAGAGACCCAGGCGTACATACATGAAGAGAAGGGAGCCATAGTATAAAGACACAGATAAAGAGATGGGGCTCCACATGTGGAGAAGGCTTTCTTTATGGCCTTGTAGAGACTTCTTTTTCAAGATTGTAAAAGAGAACAAGTGTATAAGAGACAAGAACAGTCAGAATGGTGAACACTTGTATTGACCCAGAGAAAATATAAAAACCATCAGAACATTTTAATGAAGGGTCAATACATGAAATCTTAAAACATGGAATGATGTCACAGTAAAAGTGATATATTTATTAGAATTACAAAAGGTTAATCTGAATAACATAGCTATATGAATAAAAGCATGAAAGAAATGCCACCTACAAATAATGAGACTAACAGCTGGATGCATTAGTCTATTGGTCACAATCACTGGATAAAGTAATGGTTTGCATATGGCCACATAGCGATCATATGCCATTGCTGCTAGCAGAAAACATTCTGTTGTGCCACCGAATGCAAGGGAAAAAAATTGTATTATGCATTCAGGGAAAGATATTTTTCATTGCTCTTGGACTAAGAAATTGACCAACATCTTAGGGGTAACTGTAGACGATATCCAAGGGCAATTCCACAAAGGCAAACTTCCGGGAAATAAGTACATGGAATGTGAAGTTGAGGGTCATTCCATATATAGAGCAATTAGACGAGGTTTCCAATGGTGATGAGGTTATGTCACTGAGAACATCAGAAACAAGGGAATTTGCCATTTTTGTTGATATATAAGTCCTGTGAGAATAAACTCTGTCAGGCAATGTAGCATTTTCCTTTTCCATGTGCCTCACTCTGTGTTGCCTGAAATGAAATGAAAGTAAATATATATATATCACTAAGGATTTATAACATGAAAATGTGGGTGGGAGGATGAGAGTTAAAATAAATTTATTACATCATTAATTTTATTACCTCCTCAATAGATGGAATGTGTTTTGAGTAATTGAACAAATGGAAGAAAAAAGAAAGATTTCAGTTCAAAAAATGTGCAGCAATGAGCAGATTTAGAAAAAAACATTCTAAATATGTGATATATTTTATGGGATACTATTGAGTGTGATAGGAAAATCTGGGTATGAAACATGAATGTAAGGTCAAGAGAGGAAACATATGAAGGGTAATAAAATGAATTAGATGCTGTGAGAGAAGTGGAACTGAAAAATATTATAAAAAATAAATACACGGTAGTGTAAAAAATAAGCTTCTGGAAGGGGAAATTGGAGTCAGAAATACTAGTCAGAAAGCTGATACTCTTGTCCAGCAGTGCTCAAGCCAGATACAGGTCAAAATCAATTCAGTGGTTCAAGAATAAAGTTTAATATGTGCATTTTTAAATGTTCTCCAAGTGGTTTTACAGTGTAGATGGCAGAGTAGGTAAACACTGTGCTTGCCTTCCTTCCAAACCACATCAAAATTACAACTAAACTACTGAACAACTATTATTGGGTAGTACCTGAAAACTAGCTGAACAGAGTCTACAACTGAGACATAAAAGAACAGCCCACCTTGAGACGGTAGGAGGGTTAGAAGATGTACAATGGGCTGGTTCCACACCCACGTATGGTGGTAATTAGGAGGGATATCTCAGCTGTGGGGGTCCCCCAGGAAACAAGGGACCCAATCCCAGATGAGGTCCCCTAGGCCAGGATTCCTGTGCTAAGACGAGAAGTCCCCATACCTCTGGCTGTGAGAACCAGCAGAGATTGTGGTGATTGAGAAGGAAGGCTGCTGGAGTCCCAGGTTTCAACTACAACAGGAATTGGCAGAAGCCATTGGCTCCTTAATTGAACCCTCAACCACGCAGCTGCATGTAAGGTGGGCACCATACTGAGTCTCCATCAACTTGGCTAATACCATTCACCCTAAACTGGTGATTCCCTGAGAACCAAACCACCCCACTTGCATGCACACTAAGGCCACTTTCAGTAGCTTATCTATACAAACCTTCTTGGCCCATGCCACAGACTTTCCAAAATCTATCAAGGTTCTCAAAACCTAAAACTTTAAAAGCAGTAAACAAAAAGCAGTTAGTACTTACAAGGGTATTGTCAGCTGATTCCTCAACAAGAAACTTTACAGGCCAGAAGGGACTGGCATGAAATATTTGAAGTGATGCAAAAGCAACAACCAAGATTAATCTACCAGAAAACCTCTTATTTAGAATCAAAGGGCAGATAAAGAGCTTCTTAGACAAGAAAAGATAAAGGAGTTCATCAACACCAAACCAGTATACAAGAAATGTTGAAGGCACTTCTTTAGAAGGAGAAAGGAAAAAGAGATAAAAATCCAAATAATAAATGGCAATAACTATATGTCTATCAATAATTACTACAAATGTAGTGGATTAAATGCTCCAATGAAAAGAATTAGGATAGCTGAATGAATAAGAGAAGAAACCTTTACATATACTGCTTACAGGAGACTCACTTCTGATTGAAAGACACACACAGACTGAAAGTAAAAGGGTTTTGAAAAAGATATTTTATGACAATGAAAAACAAACAAACAAAAGAGCTCGTGGTAGTAATACTTATACGCAAAACAGACTTTAAAACAAGGCTATAAACAAGAAACAAGGACCCAATAATTCACTTCTGTGTATTTGTCCCAAGTAACCCCTAAACACTACTTTGAAGGAAACATGTGAATCCATGTGTTCACTGCGCATTATTTACAATAGCCAAGATGTGGAGGCACTTGGATGTCCATTAATGGATAAATGGATAAAGAAGAGGTGGTACATACATACATTGGAATATTACTCAGCCATAAAAAAATGACATTTGCCACTTGCAACAACATGAATAGATCCAAAGGATATTGTTCTGAATAGAGTAAGTCAAACAGACAAATGCCATATGATTTCCATTTTCGATGGAATCTAAAGAACAAAATAAATAAAGCAAACAGATTTTTATAGATTTTGATAGTTATCAGATGGAAAGTGGTTTAGAAAAGTAGAAGAAAAGAGGGAAGGGATTAGAAGTATAGATTGGTACTCAGAAAATAGTTATAGGCTATAAAGTATAGCAGAGTAACATAGTCAATATTATTGTTATGGCTATGTACAGTGTCAGGCAGTGCTTGATTTATCGGGATGATCGTTTCATTAGTTGTATAAATGTTTACTCACTATGTTGTACACCTGAAATTAATATAATATTGTATGCCAACTGTAATTGAAATAAATTATTTTTAGAAGTGCATTTTCGTGTCTGTACATATTAAAAAAGCAAAAACTTACTGGGATATAAACTAATACTGCCACTACAAAAAATATGGAGGTTCCTTAAAAAGTTAAAGAATATAACTATTGTATGATCTAGTAATTCTCTTCTGAAGTGTTTATCCAAAGGAAATGAAGTCACTATCTCAAAGCTATATATAACCCTATGTTCATTGTAGTATTATTCACGATAGCCAAGACATGGGAACAACCAAAGTGTCCATCAATGGATGATTGGATAAAGATGTGAAACGACGCACAAATACACAGAGAATGGAATATTATTCAGCCATGAAAGAAGGAAACCTTGCCATATGTGACAAGATGGATGGCCATTAAGGGTGTTATGCTAAGTAAAATAAGTCATATAGAGAAAGACAAATACTGTATAACCTCATTTACATGTGGACTCTAAAAACGCCCTCAAAGATATGGAGAACAGATTGTGGTTATCAGAAGTGACAGGTGTGTGTGGGGGGAGATGGGTGAAAGGGACCCAAAGGTACAAAGTTCTAGTTATGAGAATAATAAGTCCTGGCATGTAATGTGCATCATAGACTATAGTTAACATTCCTGTATTATATATTTGAAAGTTGCTGAGAATAGATTTTAAAAGTTCTTATCATAAGAAAAAGATTGTAACTATGTATGGTGACTGATATTGACTAACACTTACTGTGGTCATTTTGCAATATATACAAATATCAAATCATTATGTTGTACATTTAAATAGAATACAAATGTTATATGTCAATTATACCCAATAAGACTGGAAAGAAAAGACTCTCCAAGTGCATGTTAAGTGCCTAGTCAGTGAATGATATTACATTGTAAGTGATGAGGAGAAATGAGAAATGCAAAATAATTCAGAATGTTTAATCACTAGGACTTGATATATTTGAAGTGAAGGGGGTGGTCAGTAAAAGGAGAGTGGAGTCACTTGGTGTCTGGGTAGGTGGTCATCAAATACTGAAAAGAATGAACTCAGATGCAGTGGCTAGTTTGTGGAGAGAGCATGCTTTGAACATCCATGTAATTGTACTTAGTAGTATGAGTCTACTAGAGCTTATATAAATAGTCTTAGGAATCATTGAGGTACCTGAGGCGTAATTTAGTGATAACTTATCCATTAAGAGCACGTATAAAATAAACAAAAGAAGGACATGGAAAGAAACTTGAGGAAGTTTATTTAAAAGAGGTTATGCACAGCATATGTTAATTGGCCAATATCTGATGGTTAAGGGTGGAAAATTTCAAAAGTGAGCCAACTAGCTAAGTCAGCTATAGGAAAGAAATATCTTTAAAATACCAGAAGTTTCCTACTTGCTTGGGTGGGGCTTAGGAAATGCATTGTATATATATGAAGATGGCCAGTGTCTGCTTTTGTAACTGCTCACTTATTAACCAGAGTGTAGTACGAGGTGATGTATTTGTATTGCATTAATGGACAACTTCTGCTTCTATAAACTGTACTTGTTAATATTGTTTTGGGCTTTGTGAGCTGCCTCTTTTGAAATTGTAAGATGAAGAACCTCCCAGTAATCAGTAACAGGAGGTGATTTCTCGAGGCACCAAAGTCCCAGGAGGAGGCACAACATTCCAAGATAGAGATAACAGACTATCTACCAGGCTGTGTTTTGATCTAGCAATTTCCAGACACATTTATCTTTGTAAAGGATATTAACGGTTAATGTCTGCTTTCTGTAATTCCTTACTCTCTCCCTTTGTTCTAAGATGTAGTCAGAGGCTTCATAAACTGCCTCAAACAAAGACCGGGCTGATCTCCTCTAACCCTGTGTGGTAGAGAGTCAGTCGCCAGCCGGCTAATAAAGGCTTAATAATTAATCTCAATGGTTCCGTGGTTCTTACATTTGAACACACAAATGATTTCCTTTTTCCTTTTCTACCACATAGACTTGGTCACTGGCAGAGTTTATACTCACACAAGAAGCTGAAAGAGCTAGAACTGACTTTCCCATCCGTTCCCATCTAGAGTGAGGAGACTTGACCTAGATTTGGCATATCGAACCCACTGGACCCATATGTAGAATATGGAGAGAAGGACAAAGGTACCTGGATAAAAGAATACAGTTGCAAGGCAGCAATATGAAAACTCCAGTAAATGGTGGTTGTCAGTGTGAGCTGCATTCCAAATTCTGCAAAGTGAACCCGGATTCTCATTGAGCTAGTTGCTGGGACATGATTTTTGCTGTTGATTATTTTCCTTTGCTTTCTTCTGTTCCTGCGCTTTTTTAACCCCAGCTGATTCTTCCAATTTCTTATACTTCTTTGAATAAGAGCATTTCCATTCATTAACTCATTTCCTGTTGCAACAAAGAGGTCTGACACATTAAAGAAAGACTAGGGAGATACAGAAAAGAATACTGAGCAGAGTGATCAGAGAAACAGAAGGGAAACTGGGAAGCTGAGTGTTGTGAACCATAAAAAAAGAAAAGATACTAAAGAAGAATGAAGTTGAATACAAGTCAAATGCTAAAATAAATGTTCAAGTAAGACTAGGAGTTATCAGATTTCACTGAGTGTGAAAGTCAAGAGATTTTAATGGCTTTAGTGACAACGATTCCTATTATGTGATAGAATTGAGGCCAAAAAATAATTAAGTGAAAGGGAAACAAGTGGGTGGAATAAAACAGAGTACTCCCTAAAATGTGGAGAACAGTTGGCATTTTTCTGCTTTTCATAAACAATGTAGTTTTATTTCTTTATAGAATATTTCAATAAAAGTTTCAAAAGAAGAGACTATAAGAAGGCGTGGAGAGGAAAAAGGGAACAGAAATCAGGGAAGGAATATACAGTAATGAAAAGCAAACAGGAAGTGAGTAACAAATGGAAAAAAAGAAAACAGATGGATAAGTGTAAGAAACACAAGCCAAAGAAGACAGAGAAGTGGTATCTGGGAAAGGCTAAAAGGAAATAAAGGGAAAAAGACTCAGAGGCTTGGGTAATGCTTGTGTTAACTCTAGAGTGTCCTAAAAGTTGTCAGTTCTGAGGTTTTTTTCAAAAAAAAATTCAAAGTTTATTTTCCTGTGGAATTTGTGTATGAAAAAGAGATTTCAATTTTTAAATTCTGTTTTATAAACTTCATTATCTATAAATATATTGGCACAGCCCAAATGCTTTTTCATACTTAAAAGTTGCTTTCTTTTTGTTATTACAGTGATTAAGAAGTAACCTCCTCTAGAAGTCCTGGTTGTTTTACTTGAGAATACTTTCTTTCCACCGGTTGTGTGTATGTGTGCTCTGTGTCTGCTAGCAGAATAAAACCACAGCGTAGCTTTATGTGTATGTGTGTGTGTATGTGTACTAGCCAAATAAAAGTGAGCCAAACTGAATCCTGGATAGAGGCAATATAAATAATGAATCAATAATTCCAGTTATTAAGTAGATTTCTATATGGAATAGCTATACTTCCCTGCAATTCCAATCACTAAATAATTGAAAACTCTCCAATTCAATTGTGTTGGGGTACTTATTTATTCATAAATGCTGGAAACAAAAATAGAGGGAATTTTCTACAAATTTCCTTGTGCATATACACACACATACACACCACAGATACACATACACACACACACAAAATTACCTTCTAAAAATTATACTTAGCTTAACAAAATAATAAAACACATTAAAAGGGAACAGTTTGGTCGTACAGGCATATTCAGAATTTTAGTCAAAAAATAAAAGACATAATTCACTATTCTTCTCATTTTCATCTGTCTACTTTGACATGTTATAAACAAATTCTAAAATTATTATAAATTATAAATTAAACAGTATTTCAAATTTTCTATATAAATATTAATAAATATTACATAAATAATTTCTCTTACCCATATTTTTGGAGAAGTTGGGGAGATTATTTCAACACATTAAGCTTTCCAAAGTAGAACAATATACAGTAGCACAGACTGGCAATAATATAGGCAGCAATTCTTTGCACATTATTGTTTATTTGGAAGCTTCATTTCCCAAACTCAGGAAAATATTTATATTAATTTGCTTTGAATAGAAGAGTCAACCAATTATACAACTGTGTGCTTTTGCCAGAAGAGAAAGGAGTGCAGAACTAAAATTCCCCTGCTAGACTCAAGGATTCTCTTTAGGACAAAGCTACTGGGCATTACGGACTTGGACATGTATGAGAAGTCTATGTTGTCCCATAGGACATTACAGACTCTGAAATAATAAATCAAGTGATTGTAGACAGTCCCAGTTTTAACAACTGGACTGCATGTTATGCCACTATTTTCTACCACAGATGATATTTCTGACATGTTTATACAATCTCCAGTTTATGTATAAATTTTGGGGGTCTGAGTATTTGATTAGTTTGGTCTTGTCTGAGCTAGTAACACAAGATTTTTTAAAAACTGATCATTTATTTTATCTATTTATTTTTAAATTAGTTTCAAGTATACATTACATTGGTTAGACATTTATATAGTTTATAAAACGATCCCCCTAATTACTTTTCTCTTCCTCTGGGTTTCCACTTAGCCAATACATTACTGCTACTGCATTCCCTTTGCCATGCTCCCCATTCCAATCACCATCTATCAACTACTAATTTGCACTTCTTTAATCCTTCGACCCATTTTCCCAGGACCCCCAACCTCCTGTCCATAACAAGACTGTACTCTGTATTTGTGAGTCTGCTTTTGATTAGTTGTTCATTTTATTCCTTAGTTCCGCACAAATGAAATCATATGGCATTTATCTTTCACTGTCTGACTTATTTCACTCAGCATAACAACGTCTAGGACCATCGTGTTTGCTGCAAATGGTAGGATTTCATTTTTTTAATGACTGAGTAATATTCTATTGTATATTATGAACCATAATTTTTTACATTTTATTTTATTTATTTATTTTAAATTTTTATTTTTTTATGGTGACATTGATTAAAGAAATCCAATAAGTTTCAGGTGTACAATTTTAACAAAAAGGCAAATATATATCACATTGCATGTTCACTTCCCATAGTTAGAGTTCTTTCTGTCACCAGATTCCCTTTACCCCATCTACCTTCCTCCTCCCCAACTTCTATCTTCTGATAATCACTAGTTTATTGTCCATGTCTATGAGTACCTGTTGTTTGTACTGTTCATTTGTTGCTTTTAGGTTTATAGCTCACATATAAGTGATATCAGGTGATTTTTCAACTCTTCTGTCTGGTTTATTTCGCTTAGCATGATATCTCAAAGTCCATCCTGTTGTTGCAAATGGCAAAATTTCATCTCTTTTTACGGCTGAGTAATAGTTCATTGTAAATATGTACCACCGCTTCTTTAGCAAATCATCTATCGTAGGACACTTCAGTGCTTCCATGTCCTGGCGAATAATGCTGCTTTGAACATCGCTGTGGAAATATCTTTCATGATATGAGTTTTCAAGTCTTTGGAGTCAATACCAGTAGAGGGATTGCTGGACCATACGGTAGATCAATTCTTAGTTTTTGAGAAACCTCCATACTATTTTCCATAGTGGCTGTACCAATTAGCAGTCCCACCAGCAATGTAGGAGGGTTCTTTTTTCTCTGCGTCCATTCCAACATGTGTTTTTACTTGCCCTGTTGACTATAGCTATTCTAACAAGTGCAAGTGTATCTCATTGTGGTTTTGATTTGCATTTCCCAATAGCTAGCAATATGAGCATCTTTTCATATGTTTGTTAACCATTTGTATGTATTCTTGGGAGAAGTGTCTATTCATCCTCTCTGGCCACTGTTTTAATTGGATTGTTAGGTTGTTTGTTGTTATTGAGTTGTCTGAGTCTTTGTATATTTTGGTATTAGGCCCTTATTGGAGGTGTTGCTTCCGAATACATTTTCCCATTCAGATGGTTATCTCTTTACCTTGTTGATGGTTTCTTTTGCTGAGCAGAAGCTTCTCAGCTTGAGGTAGTCTCATTCATTTATTTTAGCTTTGTACTTCCTTTGCTTTGAGGTCAAATTCATTAATCCTCTTTAAGTGCAAGGTCCATGAGTTTAGTTTCTATGTTTTCTTCTATGCATTTTATTGATTCAGGTATTATATCAGGTCCTACAATCCATTTTGAGTTAATTTTGATGCATGGTGAAAGACAACAGTCTAGTTTCATTCTTTTGCAGGTGGCTTTCCCAGTTTTCCCAGCACATTTTATTGAAGAGGCTTTCCTTTCTCCATGGTATGTTTTTGGATTCTCTTGTAAAAATTATTTGCCCATATGTGCACAGGGTTACTGTGGACTCTCGATTCTGTTTCACTGGTTTGTGTGTCTGTTTCTCTGCATACAATCAGTTTTGATTATCGTCACTTTGTAGTATAATTTGAAGTCGAGCAGAGTGATGCCTCCAGCCTTGGTCTTTTTTCTTCAGGATGGCTTTAGCAATTCGAGGTCTTTTGCGGTTCCATACAAATTTTGATGAGTTTTAGTTCAATTTCTTTAAAAAAATACTGATGAGATTTTGATGGGAATTGCATTAAATCCATATAATCTTTTAGGTAATATGGTCATCTTAACGATGTTGATTTTTCCAATCCAAGAATGAGGAATATCTTTCCATTTCTTTGTATCTTCTCCGATTTCTATTAAACAGGATCTTATAGTTCTCATTATATAGGTCCTTCACATGTTTTGTTAGTTTTATTCCTAGGTATTTTATTTGTTATCCTTGTGCAATTGCACAGGGAATTATTTTTTTCACTTCTTTCCCTGACACTTTATTATTGGAGAATAGGAATGCTATGGATTTTGAACGTTATGTTTGCATCCAGAAACTTTACCGTATTTGGTTATTGTTTCTGTTGTGTTCTTGTAGAGGCTTTAAGGTTTTCTGTTAGAGAAATCATATCAAGCCGCAAATAATGATAGTTTGACTTCTTTTCCTATTTGGATTACCTGACTATTTCTTTTGCCTGACTGCACTCTCTAGGACTTTCCAATGATAACATTGAATAACAGTGGCGATAGTGGACATCCTTGTCTTCTCTCCCAGATTGTAGAGGAAAGGTTTTTCAGTTTTTCAGCATTAGGTGTAACGTTGGCTGAGGTTTTTGTCCATCTATGGCCTTTATTATGATAAGTATTTCACTTCTATTCCGATTTTGTTAAGTGTTTTGATCTAATTGGATGCTGTATTTTGTCAAAGACTTTTTCTTGCATCATTTAATATGATCATTATAATTCTTACTTTTTACATGTATTTATGTGGTATATCACATTTAATCGATTTGTGTATGTTGAACACCCGGTGTCCTTGACATAAGCCCACTTGATTATGGTGTATAATCTTTTTCATATGTTGCTGTATTCGGCTTCCACTAGCATCTTATTTAGGATTTTTTGTGTCTGTGTTCAGGAGAGATATTGTTTCGTAGTTTCTTATTTGTGTTATCTTTACCAGGTTTTGGTATCAGTAATATTGGCTCATAAAATGAGTTGGGAAGTACTGCCTCCTCTTCGAATTTTTTTGGAAGTTTGAGGAGAATAGGTATTAAATCTTCTTTGAATGTTTGGTAGAATTCACTGGTGAAGCCATCTGGTCCTGGACTTTTACTTTTTGGTAGGTTTTTGATGATTTTTCAATTTCCATACTGCTGATCGTCTAAGATTTTCCAGTCTTGATTCAGTCTAGGAAGGTTGTATTTTTCTAAGTACTGGCCATTTCTTCTAGGTTATTAAATTTGTTGTTATATACTTTTTCATATATTCTTGTATGATCCTTTGTATTTCTGCGGTCGTCTGTCCCCTCTTTCATCCTGATTTTGTTTATTTGTCTTTTCTTTTTTTCTTTAGTGAGTCTAGCCAGGGGTTTTCAATTTTATTAACTTCTCAAAGAACCAGCCTTTTGCATTTATTTTTTTCTATTGTTTTGTTTTCAATTTCATTTATTTCTGCTCTAATTTTGATGATTTCTTTCCTTCTGCTGACTTTAGGCTTCATTTTTCTTCTTTTCTAGTTTTTAAGATGAAGCATTAGGTTATTTGTTTGGCTTATTCTTGTTTTTGGAGATAGGTAATGATATGAACTTTCCTCTTATGACTGCTTTTGCCGTGTCCCAAAGTTCTGATATGTTGTACTATCATTATCATTTGTTTCTATGTATCTCTTGATCTCTCTTTTTATTTCTCTGACCCAGTTATTCTTGTAGCATGTTTGTTTAATCTCCATGTATTTGTGGTTCTTCCTGCTTTCTTTTGGCAGTTGATCTCTAGTTTCAAAGCATTATGATCAGAGAATATGGTTGGTATGATTTCAACCCTCTTATATTTGTTGAGGCTATCTTGTGTCCCAGATGTGGTCAATTCTTGAGAATGTTCCATGTGCACTAGAGAAGAATGTATAGCAGCAGTTTTGGGATGGAAGGCTCTGTATATGTCAATTATGTCCATTGGTCTAATGTGTCATTTAAGGATGTTATTTCCTTATTGCTTTTCTGTTTCAATGACCTGCCCATATCCAAAGTAGGTAATTTAGGTCCCTACTATGATAGTGTTTTGGTCTGTTTTCTCTCTTCAGTTCTGTCAGCTTTACATATGTCAAGGCTCCCTAATAGGGGGGCATAGGTTTAATAAGTGTTATCTTCTTTGGTATGAGCCCCTTTAATCATTATGAAAGTGTCCCTCAGCATCTTTTCTTCAACTTTTTTTATTTTGAAGTCTCTTTCATCTGATATCAATACTGCAACTCCCACTTTTCTCTGAGTGCCATTTGCTTGAAATATTCATTTTCCACCCTTTCACTTTGAATCGATATTTGCCTTTGGAGCTGAGATGTATCTACTGGAGGCAGCATATGGTTGAGTTTTATATTTTTGATTCCATTCTGCAACTCCGTGCCTTTTTTTATTGATTTCAACCCACTTACATTTAGGGTGATTATTGAAATATGAACTCCTCTTATAGCCATTTTACCTTTGCTTTCTGATAGCTCAGTGTTTTCATTGTTTCCTTGTCCTTGTGTTTCTATTTTCTTTATTTTGGTTGGCTTTTGTGGGTTTCCCCCCATTCTTCTTGTTTTATGTTATATACTTCAGTTCTGAATCTTAGGCCTGTGGTTACCATTTTGAGTATGTAAAGGTTAATTGTGTATATATATAGTCACCCACATTTTTTTGCATGTGCCTTATCTCTATCCCGCTTTGTGAATTTAGATCTTGGAATCCTCTCCTTTTCAGTTCATTGTTGTCTCAATTTGTGCCTATTTATGCCTGAACATATATTGCTATTTTCCTATAGCAATTTTCTTTTTATTAAGATTATATATACTCTTTCTTGGTAAGGATTGCACACCACTGCTTCTATTTTGCCTGCTAGTCACCTTTTTCCTAATTACATATATTTTTGTTGTTGTTTTGTTATTTGTTTTAGGTGAGCTGACCCTTTTTGTGTTTCCTGTATGTGTAAGTCTCATAAGTGGAGAATTCCCTCAATTTTTGTATGTCTGGAAAGGTCTTTATTCCTCCTTGATAGCTGAAGAAGAGCTTAGCTAGATAATGTTATTCCAGGCTGATAGCTTTTTCACTTTAATATTTTTGAATATGTGATTCTACTCCTTTCTGGCTTGTAAGGTTTTCTTAGGGTCACGTTTTTCTTCTCCCTGCCTGCCGCTCAGAATCCTTTGTTGTTAATTTTTGATATTTTTAATACAATGTGTCCTAGAGAAGGCCTTTTTGGGTTGAGATAATTGGTGTTCTGTTGACTCTTGAATTCCAAGTTCCAAGCTCATTCGTTAGATTAGGGAAAATTCTCATTCACTATTTGTCTGAAAATGATTTCTAATCCCTGCTCGTTTTCCTCCTTTTATTCTTATGTTTCCTTTTCCTGATGGTATCAGCTAGTTCTTGTATTTCTCTTTCATTGTTTTCATTCTTTGGTCTCTCTCATCTTCTCTGTGATTTGTTTCTAGATGTCTGTCTTTGATCCTTTTCCTCCTTTGGTCAACTGGTTATTTCCCAAGCTTGCTGGTTTGTTTTCAAGCTATTCCCGTGGTTTTCTTTTCTTTTCTTTTCTTTTCTTTTCTTTTCTTTTCTTTCCTTTCTTCTTTCTTTTTTTTTTTTGTCTAGAAGATCTATTGTGTTCTTTTTGATTTTCACTCTCCTTGCTAAAGAACTTATTTCTGCTCATCTAGTTTGTTTTTCTAATTCCTGAAATTGTTGATATGACTCATTCCAGAACTCACTGAGTTTTTTCAAGAAGTATCAACCCTGAAGTCTCTGTCATTTAAGTTGCACATTTCTATGTCTGAAAGCTTATTTTCTGGAGATTTTTCTCTTTCTTTCTGAGATGTCTTGTCATCTTGGTTGTTCATGGTGTTTAATGGACTATTTCTTTGCCCTGGCATAAATGGAAGTAATATTTTGCTGTTTTTCCAGGAAAGATTTATTATATAAAGGTCCTCTTAATAGCCCGTTGAAAAGAAGGCAACTTTTCCTTTGGTTTCCAGTGGATGGAAATCAAAGCGTCTTGGACCCCTGCTTTATACACAGCCTTAATAATGCCTATTTTTTTTCTTGTAGACATTTAATCATGCTCGCTACCCTCAGTCTCTGTCCCTGTTAGTGTTTAGTGACGTTTTTGGTAGCATTTTCTCAACATTCCCCTGGGGCTCTGCAGTGTTCGGTCTCAGGGGATAAGGGCTGAGGGCCCTCTGGGTTGGGGGTCGGGGGCTGCAGCTCAGCCTCGGTTTTGCAACTGCAGCTGGTAAGAACCAACTTTTGTTTCTCTACTGTCCTGTTCCTGTTTCTCTGCTTTCTGAACTGGTTGTTTTGCCCCTGCCGTCAGCCGCATGGAACTCTTAAAGCCATTCCAGGAAGGT
>PUFA01002344.1:0-28411 GCA_003508835.1 Eonycteris spelaea | reverse complement strand
CCTATTCTGGAGGCCAAGGAGGTTCCCACTGGCCCAGGTTGTCCATTTGGCCCAACATCACCTTTAAGAAATAAATACAGTTTAGATATTAAAAAATAGCTAAGTCCCTAGTCATTAGGAACCACAACATCCATGTGAAAAGGCACATCGTATTAAGCTATGGTCTTAAAAAGCTATCCATTCATTGAGCAATTAAAACAAGTACCCAAAGCATATGATAGGGAATCCACTAAGTTATAGACTTATAACTTACTTTATGCTAAGCACTCAACTTCAGTGCTTAAATCAACCTCACAAATAATACAAAAAGATTATAAACCACACATTTTTTTAAAATGGTAACTCATCTTGGGCAAGTGTTATTTATAAGTTTAAAATATAAATTATCCTTTTTGAGGTAGATAACCTTTAATATCTTCCTATTTACTAATTTGGGCCTATGGCCTACAAACATGCTCGAGACTCCCCCATTATCAGTAAAACATCTCTTTTAACTTAGAAACTTCAATGTTCCTCTCTCTATCTTCCATCTGCCCCCCCCACTTTTTAAAATTTTACATATATACTATAATTTACTCTTTTCATGTACATTTTGATGAGTTGTGACAAATGTATACAGTTGTATAATCACCAAGATCAAGACATAGAAGACAGATATAGTTCTACTAACCCAAGAGGCTACCTGTGCCTGGTTCTAGTCAACTCCTCCCCACACCCCAATTCCCTAGCAACTGCTGATATATTTTATGTCTTATAGTTTCTCCTTTTCCAGAATGCCATATAAGTGCAATCATACATTATGTAGCCTTTTGAGTATGTCTTCTTTTGTTTAACATAATTCATTGAGATTCATCCATGTTGTTGTATGTATTAGCAGTTTGTTACTTATTATTGTTTGATAGTATTCCATTATGTGAATATACCATTATTTGTTCAACTGTTCACCAGCTGAAGAACATCTGAGCTGTTTCCAATTCTTGGTGATTATGAATAAAGTTGCTGTGAACTTTGATCTGCATGGTTTTTTGTGTGTGTTTGTAGATCCATTTTTCTTGGATAGATATCTAGGAGTGTGATCGTTAGGTCATGTGATACGTGTATGCTTAATTCTGTAAGAAATTGTCAAACTGTTTCTTAAGTGGCTGTGTCATTTTGCATTCTAACTAGAAGTGTATGAGAGTTCTAGTTTCTCTATATCCTTGGCAGAACTTGGTATTGTTAGTTTTCTTTCTTTTTTGAAATCTGTTCTGATTGGATAGGCAGTAGTATATCATTGTACTTTTAACTCACATTTACTGTATGACAAATTTTATCGAGAATCAGTTGTTATGTATGCTTAGGTAGCCATTCAGATATCTTTTTTGGTGAAGTATCTGTTCAAATCTATACCTATATTTCCAATTGTATTCTTTAAATTTTGTTGTTTCTTTACTGTTGACATTTGAGAGTCCTTTGTGTTTTCTGGTTACAAGTTCCTTGTCAGATAAATTACACAAGGTACCTTTCATTTTAATGAAGTGCAATTTATCAGTTTTTTTTTTTTAATTTAATGAATTGTTCTTTTGGTGTTGTATCTAACAACTCTTTGCTTAACCTCTGATCATAAAAATTTTCTCTATGCTTTTGTCTAAAATAAGAGACAATAAAATACTGCCCATGGGCTAAACTTTTGGCCCATAAGTTTATTTTTAAACTGCCTGTGAGCTAAGAATGGTTTTTACATTTTTAAAAGTTGTAAAAAAAAAGATGTGACAGAAAACATAAGTGGTCCATAAAGACTAAAATATTTACTATCTGACCATTTATAGAAAATGTTTGCCAGACTCTGTTCTAAAAATTTTATCATTTTAGGTCTTATGTTTAGGTCTATTTGATCCATTTTGAGTTAATTTTTGTACAAGGTATGAAGTATGGGTTGAGGTTCATCTTTTTTTTTTTAATCTGGCATATGGATGTCCAATTGAATAAGTACCCTTCGAAGAAAAAATACTTATTTTTCTACTGAAATCATCTTTGCAACATTGTTCAAGTTGTGCATGTCTATTTTTGGACTCCCTATTATGTTCCATTGGTTTATATGTCTATCATTTCACACATCCTGCACTACCTTAATTACTGTGGCTTTATATTAAGTTTTGAAATCAAGTATAATGAATCCTCCACCTCTATACTTCTTTATCAAATTGTTTTGGCTATAATAGGTCCTTTGCTTTTCCAAATACATTTTAGAATAAGAAACTACTGCTGAGTTTTGCTTGGGAATATGTTCAATCTATGGATCAATTTGGAGAAAACTGGTATTTTAACAATACTGAACTTTCCAATTCATGAACACAGAGTATCCTTCCATTTATTTGGATCTTTGATTTCTGTCATAACTGCTTTCTAGTTTTCCACATTCGGATCCTGCTCATATTTTGTTACGACTATATCTAAGTATGTCATGTTATTTGATGTTATTCTTAAAAATACTGTTTTTGTTTAATTTTCATTTCTAGTTGTTTGTCACTAATATATAGAAATGCAATTTATTTTTGTATATTTGCCTTGTATCTTGTGACTCTACTAAATTCATTTCTTATTTCCAGGAGCTTTTTTGTAGGTTTCTTATGATTTTGTATATAGAAAATCATGTCATCTATGAATAGAGACAGTTTTTATTTCTGCTTTTCCAATCTGTATGCCTTTTATTTCTTTTTTCTTTTCTTTTTTTCTTTTTTTTTTTTTTTGCCTTATAGCACTTCATTGTTTTATAGGGCTTCCAGTATGTTACTGAAAAGGACTGGAAAGAAAGGACATATTTGTGTTGTTCCATATCTTTGGGGAAAACTAGTTTTTTACCACTAAATATAATGGATCAAGTTTCTTGTAAATGTCCTTTATCATACTAAGTTCACTTCTATTCCTAATTTAATAAGAGTACTTTTTCAGAATAGATGTTGAATTTTGTCAGATATTTTTTTATTATTGATTGAGATGATAATTTTTTTCTTCAGACAGATATAGCAAATCACATTGATTTTCAAATCAGCCTTGAATTCTAAAGATAAACTTTACTTGGTTGTATTGTATAATCTTTTTAATATATTGTTGGATTTGATTTGCTAATATTTTCTTGAGAATTTTTACACCCATGTTCATGAGAGATACTGGTTTATAGCTTTTTCCTCTTATAATGTCTTTGCCTGATTTTGATATTAGGGTAATGCTGGTCTCATACAATGATTGGAAAGCAGTCCATCCGCTTCTATATTGGAAAATAAATCATGTGAAACTGGTGTTAATTGCTTCTTTAAATGTTTGTTAGAATTTATCAGTGATGCCAGCTGGACCTGTAGTTTTCTTTGTTGGTAGGATTTTAACTACAAACTCAAATTATTTAGTGAATACCTGGATTACCTAGTTCTTTTTCAGCGAGCCTCAGTAGTTTGTACCTTTCAAGTAATTCATTCACTTCATCTAAGTTGTCAAATTTATGGGTACACAGTTATTTGGGATATTCCCCTGTTATTCCTTTAATGTCTGTAGGGTATGTAACTATGTTCCCGCTTTCATTGCCAATATTAGTAACATGTCTCTTTTTTTCTTTCTTAGCCTGGTTAGAAGTGTATCCATTTTATTGATCTTTTCAAAGAACCTCATTTGTTTTTCAGTTTTCAATTTCATTGATATCTACTCTTATTGTTATTTTACTCCATCTTCTGATTGTATTTGTTTATTTTGCTTTTCTTGTTTAATTTCTTAAGGGGAAAGTTAGATAATTTGAGGCTGTTCTTTTTTCTAATAAAGCTTTTCATATATTAATTTTATTCTAATCATTTTTATCTGCATCCTGCCAATTTTAATGTTTTATTTTCATTTTCTTTCAATTCAAAGTGCTTTCTAGTTTTACTAGCATTTTTCCCTTTGATCCATGGATTATTTAAAGTATTTTGGTTATTTTCTACATATGTCAGGATTTTCCCAGATAACTTTATATTACTGATTTCTTGCTAAATCTATTAATGGTGAGATTCTACTGTATGGTTTCAAAATTTTTAATTTGTCAAAGTTTGTTTTATGATCCAGATTTTGGTTTATCATGGTGAATGTTCCATGTGCACTCAAAAAGAATATATTTTCTGCTTTTGTTGGATGGAATGTTCTATAAATACCAATGTTCAGGGGTTATGCTGAAAATAAACTCCTGACACTGCTCTGTTAGAATACTATCCTTGTATCCTTCTACATGAAGCCAAGGCCAAGAAATGCCATGGTAGTCGAATGAGTATATATAAAATGTCTAGCTGAACTGTAGACCATTTGGTATTGGGCAATTACACTACCCCAATTTTCTATTTATAATTTTACATTCTCTTTATTAAAGAAAGCTGCCAACACTTATAATCTTAAGGTGCCACAAAAATCTCTTTCCCAGTCTTCCACATTTTTTCCATATTTAAAAAATTACTTTTCATATTTATAATTTTAATTCCTTCTTATATATTGCGCTTTGGGAATTTATTTAGTTGAGACCATTTACTTAATTGCCAGCTTTTAAAGAATCTCTTCTTTCCATACTGACTAATGAGGACATTTCTGTGAAATACTAAGTGTCTGTATATACATGAGTATGTTTCTAAGTTCTTTCTCTTATATTGATCTACTTGCCTGTTCCAGCACTGGTTCATGATGTAATAACTAATGATTTTGCCATGTATTTTATTACATGTTTGGTAAATACTAAGTTTTAGAATCAGTTATGTCAAGTGCTTCCAAAACACTCCTATTTCAACTCTCATTGAAGATGCATTACTTTTACAGACATTAAGGAGAGTTGGCACCACTGAGTTTTCCTATACACACATATATTTTATCATCCAATAATTCTACCCCTTTTCATGTTGTTAATAGTAGTTTTGGTTTCTCCACAAATACAGTAAGCGCATTTTGTTTTATTAATTTCTAGATTATGATATAGATTTTTTGGTAAATTTTATTTTATTTTTTTATTTATTTCAATATTTCCAAACACATCATTCATTTATCACAATGATACTTTGGCAGATTATCACAGCATTAACCCTGAACACCCTTCCTAAAGATTCAGTTTAAGTGTCACCTTCATATTGAATGAAGCCTCCCAAAGCACCTTAGATGAGGCCCTAAATAAAGTAACATATAAGGCAAAGTGAATGCTTCCAAAATTATCTTTTTTTTCTTTTTTGCTTAATTGATTCTAATGTTTAGTCTTAAGCATGTTTTCTTTCTCATATAGTTATTTCCTTATGGGTATTAGCCTTATTAATTTATTATCAGTCACTATGTTGCTTTTAAAAAAGTCCTGCATCAATCTCTCTTACAGTTTAGTGACTAAATTCTAATATCTAGCCACTGATATATGTGTGTCTGGTGTGTGAACTTTTACTGTGATCTGCTTGCTGAGTTTTGACTGTGGTATATTGATCCAAAACATTAGTAATACATATTCATAAAAAGTTCTCATTGAAATAACCATTATCATAATGATGCCACCTCAATTTTCTTATAGTAGAGAGCGATCTCTAAAATCTTTGAGAGCAGAGTCTATACCTTTATGTTTCTAGTGATTCAAATAGTATCTGGCCCATAATAAGAAAATAATACATGTTTGAGGAATGAAGGAATCACATGGAAGACAATTCCAAATTCTTTTTCTTTTAGTATCTTAGGAACTGCACTGGGGTTTAATATTTGAGAATTATTCCTATTAGGACATGGGGATCCTATAATTCTTTTCAAAGATTGAGTAAATGCCTGTTAAGAAGTTGATACTAGAGGGTATTATGCTAAGTGAAATAAGATATACAAAGACAAATACCACACAATCTGACTTACATGTGGAATCTTAAAAAATAAAATAAAATCAATGAACAAACAAAATGAAAACAGACTCATAGATGCAGAAAACAAACTGATGGTTGCCAGGTTGGAGGTGGTTTGGGAGGCTGGGTGAAAGAGGTGAAGAAGTACAAATTGGCAGTTACAAAATAGTCATGGGGAGGTAAAGTACAGCATAGGGAATACAGTCAATAACATTGTAATAACTATGTATGGTATCAGATACTAAACTTATTAGGGAGATCACTTCATAAGATATATAAATGTCTAACCACTATGCTGTATACCTTAAACTAATAAAGTATTGAACATCAACTGTAATTAATTTTTCTTAAAAAAAGAAGTTGATGTTTAAAATAGGCTTCAACCCATTTCTTCCCAAACCCCATCTCAAGGACATTTTTCTAAATAAAGTATAGCGAATGAGTACTTTACATGGAGACTGCTTGCCACATAGCTTATCATATGGAATGCCACTATCTGCAATTTTGGTGGTCACAGGTCTAAGCTGGAGGAGATGATTGGTGGGAAGCACTACCCATAACTTTGAGTGGTACCATTTATAGCTGACCTGAACTGTTTGCTCAAACACAGAAAAGTATTTTTAAAATAACTTACCTAAGAAGAATCTGTACTGGGCTAGTTTGGAGCTTTTGCTGGCTGAATCTATCCCGGTTAAATTGAACTATGCTGTCTTATTGCTTTAATAGAAATCAATCCAACATGTTTCAGGAGCATGAAGCACTTGATATTATTCTCTAGAGGGCCAAACATTGACCAGGAGAGTTCAATTTCTTGCAAACCAGGAAGGAAAAAAAAATGCCAAACCAGCTAGGCTAATTCTATCCCTATATATAATTACGGGAATCAAAATCAAGAGGATAGAAAAAACCAATAGAGAAATAAGTAAAGGATATGAACAGTTTACCAAAAAATATATATCTTTTAAACATGAAAATATGGTCAATTTCACCCATAATAGTGGAAATAAAAATTTAAACTACCCTGAGATAAAAAGCAAAGACCTAGTATATCCAAAGAAATTTTTTTAAAAAGAACAAAGTTTGAGAACTTACATTACCTGACTTTCAGTCTAACTATAAAGTCATTGTAATATAAACTGTTGGTACTGACTTAAGAAGAGTAAAATAGGTAAGTAAAACAGACAGCACATAAATAGACCCAAACATAGAGTCATTTGACTTTTGACACAGTCGCCAAAGTTATCCAATGGAGAGGGAGCTTTTTTAAATAAATGATGGTGAACAAAAATTATTTGAGATGGACGATAGTCTTAAACATAACAACTAAAACTATAAAACTTATAAAATAAAACATATAATACCTAAACTTTTGTTTATATAAATACACTAATAAAATACTCATAAACATATATTTGACAAAGGACCAGTATGCACGATACACAAAGATTACTTCTAACTTAATAAAAGAGAAAAAAAAACCCATATTTTAAAATGGAAAAAAAAATATGTGAACGGATAAATTATTCTCTGGTACATGTAAAAGAGCTCAACATCATTAGTCATTACGGAAATGTAAATTAAAACAAAAAAATATGTTACCAATACACCCACCAAAATTCGAAAATGAAAAGAATGATAACACCAAATGTTGGTGAGAATGTGGAACAACTGAAACTTTCATACCATATTGGTGCAAGTTAAAAATGGTACAACCATTTTGCAAAAAAGTCTAGTAGTTGTTTATACAACTACCATACACCTATCTTATGACCTGACAATTCTACTCTTAGGAATTTCCCTAAGCAAAATGAAAGTACATATTCATAAATAGACTTTAAAAAGAATATTCTTCACAGCTTTACTCAGGATAGCCAAAAAATTTGACAGTCCGGTGTCTATCAACAGAGAATGGATAAAGAAAGATTGGTATATTAATAAATAAATAAAATAATAATAAAAAATAAAGAGCTACTAATAAACACATCGATATTACTGCACCTCAAAAACCATATTTTGAATGAAAAAAGCCTTATAAAGAAAGTAAATACTGTATGATTCTAATGAAGTTCTAGAATGGGGAGAATTAATTTATGATGAAAAAATAATTACAGTGTCGTTGACACTGTGGATGTTGGGGAAAGGACTAAGGAAAGGGGTAAAAAGTAAATTTCTGGGATTGTATCTTGATATGCATTTGGTTATACAGGTGTATGCATTTGTTAAAATTCAGCAAATGTACCCTAAAATTTGTTTATCTCATATAATGTGAATTATATGTTAAAAGAGAAAGAACAACCATAGAATTGTAGTTATGACATGTATACTGCAGTACTTAGGAAGATGTATACCGCTGTTTCAATAAACATTGAAATGCATCAAAAAAAGTCAATAGATGGAGAAAGGAATGGATAGGTATGTGATAAATGATCTATAGTAAAATGTTGACAGTAGAATATTAATGATGGGTACACAGTAGTCACTGTAAAATTCTTTCTACATTGTATATATGAAATTAAAAAAATGTTAGCAGAGATAAAATGTTAATTATAGAATCTGGGTTGTAGGTATATAGGCTTTCGCTGTACAATTCTTTTAATTTTTTTATATGTTTAATTTTTTTCACAATGCAATGTTTAAAAACCTATCTTAAGATACCTACTTACTTTCATCATGTTGTCAAAAGTCCAAGAGTTTGTCAACATATTCATTTATTAAGACTATGGGAAAACAAGCACACTCATACATTGCTACTGGGAGTGTAAAATGGTGCAAATGGAGACGAATATAACAATATCTAGAGATTCATTTATCCTTCAGAAAATCAATATTTATTACTCTAATCTACTATTACACTTGTACCCATATGAAATAACATGTATGCAAGCTTATTCACTGTGGCATTATTTCTAATAATTTTTTTTCCACAAAATCCAATCCAGCAACTAGCAACTAGTAAAAAAAAAACTATGGCATACCCAGGCAATTCAACATTAGTTGGCTATTTTTTTAAAAAATCAAGATCTCTAGACTTATCAGGGGAGATTACATTGTAAATTATATAGCATCTAACCATTATGCTCTACACCTGAAAATAGTATAAAATAATACTGAATGTCAACTCTAATTGAAAAATAAAAATTAAAAAAATCAGGATTTCTATGTACTAATATGGAGTGATCTCTATGATATAATTTAAGTGAAATAAGGTAAAGTGCAAAAATTAAAAGGTAGTACACTATCTTTTGGGAAAGGTAGGAAATAAATAAATATATATATATATTCTTATTGGCTTGTATTTGTATGCAGGGACACTAGACGGATACATAAGTAGCTAAAAATAGCTACATATGGGATGGGAGGAACAGAGTGGATGGAGATAGGGTAATAGGAAGAATTCTCAGTGTTACTTTTACATATATATGATTGTATCATCTATTCAATGAAATAAAACACAAAAAAAGTCAATGAATGATGAAAAAAAAGCAGTGACATAGTGGTAGCATAGACTTTCCAGTTAATTGGACTTATCACCCATAAACTCTCCCAAAGGTTTCAATATCTATAAAAGTTAAAAGCAAATTGAGAAGTTATGAATGGCCTCCATACCTTTTGGCCCAGGTAGGCCATCCACCCCTGTGTGTCCTGGAGGACCTGGAGGTCCTGAGAAACCACGATCCCCTTTTGGACCAAGTGTTCCTTTGAAACCTGGGAGTCCTGGAAGCCCAGGTGGCCCAGGTAACCCAAATCCTGGTTCTCCCTTGAGCAGACACATGACAAAACACAACAAAAACTCTTTGTTAGTGTTGATTGTTTACCATAGAGAATATAAAGCACAAAATACAAGGCAATAATATTCACTCCCCATGGGTGAGGAGGTAGGCTAATTAAATGAAAAGTACTGGTATGTTGAAGAGAACATCTAGAAGGATGGGAAGCAGGGCTTAGTAATACAAATTAAATGATTTGGACTGGTTTCAGGACAAGAAGGAGATAATTGAGAGAACATGAGATTAAAGAACACAGTGGGGAAATGTGATTATAGACTGAGTATTAGATGATTATTTTTAGTTTGACTAAAGATGATAATGGCATTGTGGTTTTGCATAAAATGTACATTTATTTAGAAATGAATACTGAAGTTTTTATAGATGAAATGACACAATTCTTAGATTTGAGTTAGAATACTTCAGCAAAGGAAAAAGGAATGGATAAGCAAATATGATGAAATCTCGATAATTTGGAATCTGAGTGACGGATATATGAAAATGTTCATTGTATTATTCCTTTTTCTTTTGTGTTCATTTGAAAAGGTTCATAATATAATAAAAACAATCAATAAAGAAGTAGTTTCTCATGACAGTTGGGGCCATGATCAATTAATTGTTCTTCCCATGGAAAAGAAAAGTACTAATGACAAAAACATAGGAAGTTTAAATTAAGCACAGAGAAAATATAGGGATGGTCAGGATACCATAGTAGTTTGCTGACTGAGGATAATTTTAAATTAGCTAAGATATAATAAAAGGAATGGAAAGAAACTCATTGCTGCTGCTACTACTACTACTACTACTACTACTACTACTACTACTACTACTGCTGCTGCTGCTGCTGCTGCTGCTGCTACTAAGTTAATAGCAGTGATTTACATTATGCATTTGAGATGGAATTGGGACAGAGGGACAGAATGGAAAGTTCTTGACATGATATTCAACACCATTTCAAGCAATTATTACACACAGGCATAGACAGAGATTAAATAGGATGGCAATGCTACAGAGAAGCACAGGAGGAGCTAATGGCTGATTGCATTCTTTCATTGATAATCTCATCAAATAATTGGTCATTTTAAAATGGGTTCAGGAACTTTTTTGCTTCAAATATGACCTCTTGGACTATGAAAGATTGTTTTAGGTTGAATATTTTTCAATGAAAATATAATCAGTTAAGTTTTATTTATATAGTGAAGACTTAGAATGATATCTAAGTCAAAATAGAGAGCTAGGGCTAAGGAAGGTAGGGGGAACAGAAAAGGTGGAAAGAATAAATTAACATGTCTCAGACCTTCGGTCCTGGAAAGCCTGGTGGCCCTGAAGGGCCTTCTGGACCCATTTTTCCAGGTGTACCAGGTGCTCCTGGAGGTCCTGGAATTCCAGGAAAACCTGTAAAATGATAAGTAATTTTTAAAATCTCCAAATAGAAGACACTTTAGAAAGGCACCGAAACTCCCGAACCCACATTTTCACCTATCCAATCATGCTTAGTGATTATAGTAGTAAGATGTTAAAACCACAATGACATTTTAGATTAATACTTAGGTTCAAGCCTTACAGACACTTGATATTCCTTCTCAATCACCTATGGTTCTATCATTTTCATATAGGGATAATATGTATAGAAGATATGCTCTTCTAAAGGAAAACGAGAGCTATTACTTATGAGATAAAACTGAAGATATGAAATGAATCTCACACAAAAACAGAAAATCTTTTCTTCTGCTTACATCTGGATATAGTATAATAAAAGGCCTACCATATAATTCTGAAAATGAGTTAAAAACAATTGTGTATATTACATACACACACACAAATAAAATCAAATTTGAATCTTTTGAAGTCATTAAGTGTAAATGAGTAAAGACATGTTTAGCACTTTTCTCAGACCAGTGCACATTCTTGTCATTCATGAGAAAGAGTTTTGTGAGAAATTAAGCAACAGCTTTTAAAAATTTCAGTAAATCAAAAGAATATGATTTAGGAGAAAATGTTATTTGGATACATGTGTGCAATAAATCTGTTTAATACAATCCATTCACTTAACACATATCTATTGAGTGCTTACTATGTTCCAGGAAATGTTCTAAGCCTTGGCACTATAACAGTGAAGACAAAAGTCAATAATCACTGTGATTTTTAAAGATTATATATGATTTTTACATACCTATAATTTATATATTTTCTTGTCTGGACTATTATAAAGACAATGAAATTATAATGCATGCACGCTGTGATTTTTCATTGATATTCTTTATAGTATATAGAATATAGGTGCAATTAATATATCTTATTTGCTGAGTGAACTATATCAAAGAATAATGTCATACTAAAAGGTTACATACCCTGCCTGCTACTCAGCCCTGCATACCTTTGGGACCAGGTGGTCCAGGAAGACCAATTCCAGGGATACCTGGTTCACCTTTGCTACCCGGTATTCCTGGCAAGCCTGGCTGTCCTGGGAGTCCAGGGTCACCTAAGGAAAAGCAACAGTTTTTTGAAAGGGAAACTTTTCAAAGAAAGAAGCCAATAAGTGTTAAAGACATGGTCAAATAAATTCCTCACATACCTGGAAGACCACTTCACCATCTCTGCCTGGGATACCAGGCAGACCAGGTTTCCCTGGCTGGGTTATGGTCTGACCTGGATCACCTTTAGGACCTAAGAACAAAAAGGAATCATAGTGAATAAGTGTTCACCTGACTAAGGTCTCTTTGAATTAAAAAAAAAGTGTGTATAATCTTTGAAACTGTAGACTAACAAAAATCTAAAAGAAAAACAATTCCATATTATACATTCAAGAAAGATATCAAACAGACAGATGAAATTTCAAAAATAAAAAGTAGATGACAGTTTTAAGAGTTTCCATGAGTGAAGATGGATTTATAAAAAAACATTTTTAAATGTAGGTCAAAAGAAACCTAAAAACATAGAACTGTAATAAACAAGGAAAATACTTCTTTGGTAAACTAAGGGTACCTTAAGGTTTTTTTGTATACAAAGTCTAAGTACATCCACTTCCATCGATTGAAATAGGGACTTGAAGTAGGCTCAGGACAAGAAGGATTTCTTTAAACATGACCAAAAAAAAGCACTAACCATGACAAAAAGAGTCCGATAAATTTGATTACATTCGAATTAATTTCTGTTTATTAAAGACAGCATACAGAGAGTGAAAATGGCAAGCCATAGTAAGTGACAGTTTTGCAAAATAAATAGCTAACAAAGAACTAATACACATAACATATATAACATATATATCCTCTAAATCAATAAGAAAAAGAACAATCCAATACAAAAAAAGGTTAAAATACTTGAATAGGCATTTCATAAAAGAAAATTCAAACTGTCAATAAACTTATGAAAAGGTGCTAAAATTTAATATAATCAGATAAATGCAAAATAAAACTGTCATGAGATATGTCACACTCATCAGATTGGAAAACATATGCAAGTCTGAATAATACAAAATGTTTTATGAGGATATAAAATAATAAATCTGCAATACTGCTGGTAGAATTATAAATGGGTATAATTTCTCTGGATATAGTTTGGAATTATCTAGTAAAGGTTAAGATGCATTTATCAAAAATTATTAATCTTAAATATATAACCTAGCCCAGGAACTGGCAATTTTTTCTCTGTAAAGGACTAGACAGAAAAAAACTTCAGGTTTTGTGGGCCATACGGTCTCTCTCAAAACTACTCAGTTCTGTAGTTGTAATGCAAAAGCAACTGCAGGCAATAGTGAATGGGTTTGGATATGTTCAAATAAAACTTTCA
Source organism: Eonycteris spelaea (assembly GCA_003508835.1). Taxonomy (NCBI): domain Eukaryota; kingdom Metazoa; phylum Chordata; class Mammalia; order Chiroptera; family Pteropodidae; genus Eonycteris; species Eonycteris spelaea. The sequence goes on along the minus strand of PUFA01002344.1, from coordinate 15,015 downwards.
TTTTATAGCAAGTGGTGTGCCAGTTTTTAATTCACGGGCTATAGTTTGCCAATCCTTTCTGCAGACAAGAGTGTGCATGTGTACACCAGGATATATTCAAGAATGTACATAGAAGCATTATTCCTAATAGGCCTGGATTATAAAATACCCAACTGCCATTAACATTAGAATGGATAAATCAACTATGATATACACACAGGCACACATACGCACAGTGGGATACTAAACAGCAAGGAAAATAAATGTACTATAGCTATACAAAAGTTAATGTAAAGAACACTAACATTATGATTCCATTAATATGAAGTTCAAAAATAAGTTTAATTACAGTATTTTGTTTAGGAATGCACATCTAGGTGATAATACTAGGAGGCAAGTGGGAGGAAATTATGCAAAAGTCAGGACAGTGGTTGTTTTTTTAAGAAATGGTAGGGGATTACGATCAGGAAAGAATAGAGAGGAAGATGGGGATTTCTAGGAGGTTGGCAATGTCCTGTTTCTTGATGTGCTTAGTAGTTACATGGGTATATGCAATATAATTATTTGTTCAATGTATCATTTACTTCAAAAACAATAACAAACAATTAAGATATTTAGAAAAAAAACTTAAAGAAAAAACTCCCCCTACACACACACACACACACACACACACACACACACAGTGTTCCCTTGATAAGGAGCTCTGAAAAGCCCAAAATATAAATGTCCAGGGAAACATCTTTCATGTAGGAAAGCCAAGAATGGTCAAAGATAATATATTCCTGCTTTTAGTACCAAATAAAAAACAAAATAACTGTCGTACACTCACCTGGTATTCCTGGCTGGCCTGGATTTCCTGCCACGCCTTGTATGCCTTTTTCACCTACTGGGCCTGGAAGGCCAACACCAACAGGGCCCATAGGCCCCCTACTCCCTGGGAGACCTGGCAAACCTGGGTTCCCAGGGGGACCTCTTTCACCCTTTAAAGCAATTCCGCCCTGAAAAGGGAAACGTTTTAATAGAAAAACATACAAATATAACAGATCTCTGTAGGTTCGTATTACTGAATACAACTAGAGAAAATGATATCACCATAAATAGTTCTCCTTATAAGATGTATAAGTGTGTTTTATTATGGGATGGTATGTGATCTCACCACTTAGTCATTCATTCTACAACAAATATTTTTGAGTTCCTACTGTGTACCAGGTGCTGGTGATACAAAGAATAAAAATAGATTGAAAAACTCTGCCTTTGTGAAACTTACATTCTAGTATAAGTCAAGAAATTTACAATCTAGCTAATATTTTATATATCATTTTCCATCTAAATACCCTGGGCTGTGTACTGTGCACAAAATATGACATACATTGTGTTCAATCTTTAGCCTCTGTGGAACACTTAACATGGCCATCTATTCACACTAATCTCTAAGCTTAATATACATATAAAAACTAAATTAGACTTCTGCCATTAGGTCTCAATAAACCCAGGATATATGGAGTAAGAGAAGGGGAACCTGCCAATGACCCATAAGCATTTTAACTTTCCTGTCCAGCTGTTTTAGCTAATATTACTCAATATAGTAATGGGTTAAAAAGAAATTTATAAAACAACTATGAGAAAGAGTGGTAAAGAAACCCTACATAGTCCATAATAATGTACCATTTCTATACATTAATCATTCTTTTAAGCATCAATTGGATGTTCATCTCAGTATCAGGTACATCTTAGGAAACATCTCTAAGTAACAATTTGACATCACAAAATCAAGAATATCAAACCAACTCACAGGTTCTCCTTTGGACCAGGAAGCCCTGGTAATCCATCATGTCCAGGGGTGCCAGGTGAACCAGGGAGTCCTGGAGCTCCAGGGAAACCAAACTCTCCTTTGTCACCCTTCATTCCTGGAAAGGTCAGGATGTCACCAGGTTCGCCTTTAGGTCCAGGAAAGCCTGGATCACCTGGAGCTCCTGGTATGCCCTAAGGGGGAAAAAATAAAGGAGGAGGCAAAAAATAAAGAGAAATAAGTTTATTTTTTAATAATACTTTCTCTCCAGTATCCCATCAACTCACCCAAAACATTTAGTTTACAAAGCTATGAATCAAGTGAGCCATGTGATTAAAAGAGAATCAAGGACTTAGATAAATCATAAAATAATAAGAAAACTAAATTTATGTATGTACATGAGTGAAAATCAAAGTATAAATGTCTGTCTTCTACTTCTTTTGTTCTATAATAAACTCAAAACTTACTGTTAATCCTTTGGGACCAGTTGCACCAGTGTTTCCTTTTTCACCTTCTGGCCAGGGAAACACAAGAGATCCTAACACACACACACACATACACACACACACAAATAAAGTGAGCTTTGAGCTTGAACCCATGACAAAGCATAGAAAAATCAGCAAGTCAGGAAGTCAAGTTTTAAAATAACAATCCCACTCATTCCCATTTAACAGGTCATATTTTTATTTTCCAATTTTATGCTCTCAAGATAAAGAAATCATTCTTTGTTTTAGGTAAATATAATATTTCATGTTACATACAATATTGTATCCTTAGGTATTTCCAACTCCAAAGCTTCTCAAGAGCCCACAGCTACAAAGTACTACGCACAGAGTACTCAGGCACCTTTAACTATCTCATTGCCAAGGGGAGAAGGTGATAAGTACCGAATTTGCATATTTTTCATTGTTCTGTCTTAAACAATTTTCCTACATCCTTATCACTCCTTTCTTTGGTTTGTTACTCCTCAAAATTTGGTTTAAAGAAATGTTTGATACTCAAAAGCTAGAGAAAATATTACTAAATCGGTCGTTTCCAAAATGAGCCCCTGAACCAGTTGTATCAGCATCATGTGAGTACTGGTTAGAAATGCTAACTCTTGGGCCCTAGCACCAGATTTACTGAATTGGAAACTTTGCAGGTGCAAGTTTGAGAAAGCTATACTGGAGGTACAAGGCTAGATTATTAACGTCCAGTGGCAGCCATAAAAGACTTGCTAAAAAATCTATTTCCAGGTGCCAAATGAATTGGTTTCCTTGGCAAACACACTAGACAGAAAGGTACGAGATCTGGTGTTTATTCTCTGGCCTGACACCGTCATAAAGTGTGACCTCAAGAGAATATAATATTGAGATATCCTCAGAGGCAGTTGAGTAAAAGACTTGTTGGTCTGATGGATAACAAATATGATTCTGATTGGAAACAAGAAGGAGAAGTTATACATGGAAAGAGGAATATGTGGCAGCTGGTTACCAAATTCCATTAGAAGTTCCTTAATGACAACATATGATACATGTCTAATGATGAGAAACTCTGCCACTGGAATCTATACTCAGGGGCCAGGTATTATGAACTTTTGCCCCAATTTTCTGAAAGAAAGAAGTCTGACTCTGCATAAGTTCTTTTTGTCACCATACAGTAAATAGGAAAGATATTTTTTTTCCTGAAATACTATTGTAAAAATTCTTCAATAGAAAATGTTGGTATCTTCAGGTATTTGAACATGAGTGTAATTTATTTCACAGCAGATAGAGGCATTTCATAATTAATTATTTACAGATATGACTGGCTAGCTATAGAATGAGAAGTTGACATCATTTTAAAACTATAAACTCACTAAAAGCTAGCCAAGACATATATTAAAAGGTTGCCCAAAGGCAGGATGTTTACCTGGAGGACCTGGAAGACCTGGTAAACCAGGTTGACCTGGAGGCCCTGAAATACCAGTTCCAATACAGTTGAAGCAGGTGTCACCTTTGTCACCTAGAGCAAAACATAAGAAAAAAAATTTACTTGTCTACCTTCTTTAGGTTGATTCTTAAGAAGTTGGCACTAAGGGATAACATTCCTACCTAACAGTGTTGTTAGAGAAGGCTATAACTAGAATCAATTCATTCGATAAGTATTTACTGAGCACCCACTGTTACCAAGCTCTGTTCTAGGTGCTTGTGATACATTGATAAACAAATCAGACAAACATCCATGTCTTCACAGTGCTCACATTCTACCAGTGGAAAGGAATAATAAACAATGAATGTAAAAAATTATTAAATTATATATGTATATATATATATAAAGGAGTTATGTTTATAGGAAAAATACAGAGCTGGGTAAATGGGATTGGATATGCTAGGGATGAGTGGCAGTTTGAAGTTTTATATAGAGTGGGTCAGGATATACTTCATTGAGAAGATGATAGATAATAAAAAAACTTGAAGGATGTGGCATGTGCACAATAAGTGTAGAGTATTCCAGGCAAAAAGAATAGCCAAGTTTGGCATATACAAGGAACATCAAGAAACCGGATTTCTAGAGTAGAGCAAGGAAGGGGAACTAGGTCAGACAGTTAAAAGGTTATGATGAGTGGCATATCATAAAACATCACCTAGGCCACTGTAGACTGTAGCTTTTCCTATGAGTGAAATGAGAACCTAGTAGAAAGAAATTAAACAGAAAAGCAAAGTGATATAACTTAAGTTTAAAAGGATGATTTCTCACTGCTATGTTAAGAATAAAATCTAAGTGCAAAGGATGGAAAAAGTGTATCATTTAAGTGGCTACTGCTGCAGTGATCTAGGAGGATGATGGGAACTCATTCCAGAGTGACAGCAATAAATATGAGAATTGGTTAGATTCTGAACATATTTTAATGTAAAACCAATGAGATTTTCTCTATGGATCACATATACAACATAAAAGAAGAGGGGAATCAAGGATGACTCCGAGCTTTTTTGCCTAAGCAACCAGAAGGCTAGCATAGCCTGCTTTAAAGAAAGAAGGGAAAGATGTTACTGGAAAAATTATGGGGAAAAAGGTAGTAGAAATAGGACTTCAACTTGATCAGGGATGTAAGTTCAAAATGTTAAGTAGACAGCTGAATAACTAATCTAGAGGACAGGCTTACATCTAGACAGGAGACTAAATTTGGAAATCACTGGCAAGTAGATGGTATTTAAAGTCATAAGACAATGAATTAGTTTAGAAGATAAGAGGAACAAGGGCTTTTCCCTGGGCATTCCAAAATTAAAAATTGGATAGATAATTCTAGAATACATATGGAAGTACAAGTAAGCCAAGACTTACTATAAAGTTACAATAATTTAGACAGTCTGGAATTGGCACAAGGAGAAAAAATAAAACAATGAAACAAAATAGAGAGATTAGATAAAGACTCACACATATACAGTCATAAGAGTTTACAACAAAAATGCTAATGCAATTCAGTGGGAAATGGATGGTCTTTCATATTAAAGGTACTGAAATAAACTGGATATCCATGTGGGGAGAAAAATGAACTTTGATTCCTCTTTTAAACTATACTCAAAAATTAATTGAAGATAAATCAAAGATCAAAACATGAAAGGCAAATGGTAAGCTTTCTAGAAGAAAACAAGAATATTGTCAGGTCCTAGGGTAAACAAATATTCTAAAACAGGACATAAACAGCACTAACAATAAAAAAAAGAATTAATAATTGAATTTATTTTAATTAATAACTTCTGTTCAAGGAAAGACATGAGGAAAAAGCAAGTTAAACATTGGAGAAGACAGCTGTGATGCACATATCCAACAACCCAATTAAAAATAGGAAAAAGGCAAGTTGCAAAATGAAATATACAAACTATAAGTAAAGAGGCTCAGCATCAATAAGTTTTCAAGGAAATGGAAACTACAACCACTTTGGAAACGGTTTGGTGATATCTACGGAAACAAAACCTATACCTACCCTATAACCCAGCAATTACATTCCAGGTATATACACAACTAGAAATGAATGCTTATATCCTACAAAAAGTACATATATTAATGTTCATTAACAGCAACTCATAATAGCCCCAGACCAAATGTCTGTTAAAATTAGAAAAGATATTTAGGTATATTTGTCCAACATAATACTAAAGAGCAGTGAAAAACAAATTACTGCAAAAAAAAAAAATCTGGCTATATTTCATTGATATAAAATTAAGCAAATAAATCAGAAACAAAAATGCCCATATTGTATGATTCATTTACATTAGTTCAAGATTAGGCAAACTAATTTATAATAGAGGATACAATAGTGATTCCCTTTTAGAGTGGTGCTAGAGGACATAAGAGAATCGTCTAGAGTCCTGGAAAAGTTCTATATTTTGATTTAGATGGTAGTTACACAGAAGATTATATGTAGAGGTATTTATAGATAGGTAGAAAGATACATACGGAGGTACTCAAAAATGTCATTTCATTCTTTGTCATTTTGTTATAAAATTGATGAGATGTCATAAGGAAATCAACTCTTGTTTATATTAATCACCTGGTAAAACTGGTTTCATTATACATTGTTTAACTTGAAGTTGCAGACTCTATCAAAGACGTTAAGTGAAGACTGTGTGTGTGTGTGTGTGTGTGTGTGTGTGTGTGTGTGTGCGTGCGTGTGTAAAATATTCCAAGGAGGTATGAAGGAAACAGGACCTGTAACTGCAACAAGGGAGTATTTGAAGAATGGAAAGGTCAAATGAAAAAGATAGAGACTTGACATTTGGATTAACAGGGTATAGGCTGCTGGTGACTTTGACAAAAGCTCATCTAGGGTGGTGTGGTGGGGCAGTAAAATCCTGATTGGAGTATGTTTAAAAGAAAATGAGAGGAGAGTATATAGAGATAGTAGAAAATTTTTGAGTTTTGCTGTAAATTGGAGCAGAGAATAGAGCAGCATCTGGTAGGGGAAGTGGACTTATGATAAGGTATTTTTTTAGATTGGTGAAAAAAGCACATCTGTATGTTTCTGGAATGACCCAGTGAAAACAAAAAATTGATGATGTGGGAAGGCAAGAATTTGTGGAATAAAATCCTTAGGGGAAATAGGAGGGACTGGAATCTATTGTACAAATAAAATAATTCACTTTAGATAGGAGTATTAACAATCATAGGCAGGAAGGCAGAAGATGTGGCACAGATGCACGTAGGTGGGTAAAATCACAATGGCAATCTATAAAAGTTCTCTTGTTATTGCTTCAATTGGTCAGTGAAGGAGAAATAAAATGAGAATCTTAAAATGAGAATAGAAGAGGAGGTGTTAGAAGTATGAATGGCGAAGAGATGGTACAGGCTCAGAAAAGGTGGTGACTTGAAATTACCAGGCTATGTTTTTGTTCCGAGTACAAACAAAGTGAGCGGAGGGAGGGTAAAGAAGTCAAAGGTTTATGCATGGGATTGATTACAATGGTTGATCATATAATTTAACCTAGGTTAAGAGGGAGAAAAAACACCAAAAGGTTGAGAGATAGTCTCATTGAGGTCTCATTGAGGCTGAAGTACTGTAGGAGTTAGGTTATTAGAGGTAGTAACCTAAAAAGATAGGAGATGGTGGTCAGAAAATGGGACTCATGAAATCAAGAGCATGGAAGTGTGTATTACTGGTAATGAGAGTAAGTGGCTAAGGGAGAGTGGAGGATAATTAGGGATTTTGTTGATGATTTGAAAGAATGAAGGAAAAAATATGGGGATCAAACCTTTCACTCCTTGTTCTCCTTGGAGTCCTCTGTCACCTGGAGATCCTGGAGGGCCTGGAGGGCCTGCTTCACATATTTTTCACCTGAGATAAGAAAAGCAAGGATAGCAAGCTAATTGTGAAATATCCAGAAGACTAAACAAAAAGGCAGTCTGACAAGCTAGAAAAAAAGACCTATTTTCAGTTACTTCCCCACAGTAATCACGACTATCTATAAGCAAAAGAAAAATACAATACTGGTGAGAATTTGAAGAGCAAATTTAAACTTCAAAGAATCACTAAAAATCAAAAATAGAAGCTGAAGTAGAAACTCTTACATATCAGTAATGCAAAGAATGATGCCAACCTTGAGCTAGATTCACTTATAAATGAAAACAAAATAAAAATAATAGAACTTAATAAAAGAAAAAATAGCTTACTAGGAGGGATATGAGGGCCTGGAGGGCCGGGAGGCCCTGGAAGGCAGGAGTCCCCTGCTGTCCATCAAGTCCAGAGACCAGGAATGGAAATTCCTGGTGGACCTTCATCACCTTTTGGCCCCTTTCTCCAGGAAAGCCAGGGGGACCAGGGGGACCCATAACGGCAGTCCCTAAGGAAACAAAAACATTAAAGTGATCAAAATTCTCTTATTTTAGAGATGTACTTTGGTTCTCAATGAGACATTAAGTAATGATAAGATCTTTCCTTTAATGTATAATGCCAGTTATGTTCTTATTGTTTTGAGAATCAATATCTGGAAAAAGGAAAAAAAATATTTGAAAACTTTCAAATATTGTAATACCAGTCTGAGTGTAAGAAAGAATAATTTAAGGTAACTTTATTGCTTTTAGAATGTACTAATAACTCTCTATCCACTCTTCTTTGACACTATTCTTTTAATCTCAGAAATACCAGAAAGCCTTTAGCAAGAGAAAAGAGGCATTTCAAAGTTTCCATGTCAGTTTCTGGATACTCTTCTGTGTCACTGTCTATTCCTACACAATTAACTCAATTTTTCAACTACAGCTTTATAATGTTTTCAAAAGTGATAAGGAAAATATACCCATATTTGGTCTTATTAGAAACTATTTTCATTACACTTACAAATTTATTCTTCCAAATGAATTTTAGAATCAGCTTGTTAGTTTCATTAATGTAATGGCTAGGCAGAGAGCCAATGGAGAGAAAAAGCAATTGGGGATCGTTTTATGAACCATATAAATATCTAATCAATGTACTGTACACTTGAAATTAATAATAAAATTTTGAAAAAGCAAGAAAAAAATCATTGTAATTTTGAATGAGATTAATTTGAATTTGAAGATTAAATTTTGGTAGAATCACCTGTTCATAATATTGAGTTGTCACATCAAGTAATAATTAAGTATATCTATCTATCTATCTATCTATTTATTTATTCATTTTATATTACTTAATAATATTTTACTAAATTCTGCAAAGAGGTCTTACACATCTTGTGTTGAGTTTATTCATGGTTAATTTGATTACTATTGTGAATTTTGTTGCTATTACTATTAACTGGAATTTCTTCTTCTGTTTAATTTTTAATTGTTGGTATAGAAGGCAAATTATCTAAGTATGCAATTCATCTGGCCACCTTGCAAACATTCTAAGTTCTGGTAATTTACTAATTTTATTTTAGGTTTTCTGGGTAGATAATCATATGGTTGGTGGATAACCAAAATTTATGTTGTTTTTTTTTTTGTCCCATCCTTACACCTACCTCTTTTTTTTCTTCAGACTTAGTGCATAGGTTGTGATCACCAGTATAAGGAAAAAAGTATTGGTGACTCTGAGTATCTTTTATCTTATTTTTGACTCGAATGAGAATGCTCCTGATGTTTCACCACAAAGTATGACATTTCCTATCGGGTCCTGTACTTCCTGTTGAAATAGTTTTATCAAGTTAAGGTATTACTTCCCTTTTAATCTTAGTTTAAGAAACTTTCCCTTAAAATGAATGAATATTGTTTATTATTTTTACTTTAATTAAGTTTTTCCTTTTATTTTTGTTTGTATTGTTTTGTTTCTTGCTATTTTTTTCAACTTAGCTTGTTTATTTTTAGTATTTCTAATTTTGTGATAAATTAAGGACACCATTTTGGCTGTATTTAATGAAGTTTGATATGATTTGTTTAGCATACAGCAATTGCTAAAACAGAAATTTCCATTTCTGTTTCCTCTTTACCTATAGAGTTCTTTACAAATCTGCATATTAATAAACAAATATAAAGATACTTGGTGCTTTTATTTTCATTGTTTTTTCTTGTTGATCTTAATAGATTTTTATTTATTAAATGAAAATATTAGAACTCTGTCCTATGTTACAAATATTGTCCTTAAATTAGCTTTTGTCTTTTAACTGCTTTATGTTTTTTTAAGTATTATTAAAATATAATAGACAATTAGTTGCTCGTACTTACATTTTACGATTCACAGAGCTTTTTTCAATTATAGTTGGCAAACTATAAGATATTAGTTTCAGTGTTACAGAATAGTGATATGAGATCTATATAACTCACAAAGTGATCACCCCACTAAATATAGTACCTTCTTCCCTTACATATTTATTACAACATTGTCGACTATTTTCCATATGCTACACTTTATATCTCCACGACTATTTTTAAATATCCATTTGTGTGTCTTATAATCCCTTTGCCCTTTTTCTCCATCCATCCCAACCTCCCACCTCAAAATATTCTCTATATCTATGAGTTTATTTTGGTTTGTGTTGTTGTTGGCTGTTTATTTTGTTCTTTAGATCCACATATGTGAAATCATGTGATATTTATCTTTCTCTATCTGACTTATTTCTTACAGTGCAATACATCTAGGTCCATCAAGGCAACATCTTTTTCTATCCCTTCCTTTTAGACTGTGTGTGTCTTTTAATCTGAAGTGAGTTTTTTGTAGGCAAAAATGTAGGGGTCTTGTTTTCTTATTCATTCAGCCACTCTATATCTTTGTTTGGAGCAGTAAATTCTTTTCCATTGGAGGAACTTGTTGATAGGAATGTATTACCATTCTTTATTCAGGTTTTCGATAAATGTTTTTCTTTTCTTTTCTTTTCTTTTTTAAAAATTATTATTACAGCACTTGTCTTCTTAGGTGGTCTCCAATCCAAGTACTAACCAGACCCTACCGTGTGCTTAGCTTCTGAGATCAAACATTGGGCTTGTTCAGGGTGGTGAGGTTGTAGACCATGGACCATGGATCTATTGGGGCAGGAACTCAGGACCTTCTGTGAGTAAAGCAGATGTGTTAACTGCTACACTATGCAACCATGTCCATGTTTTTACTTCTTAAAGAAGTCCCTACAACACTTCTTGTAACACTGGCTTGGTGTTGATAAATTTCTTTAGCTTATTTTTTTTTTTTTTATGGAAAGCACTTTATCCATCCTTTAACTCTAAATGATAGCTTTGCTGGATAAAGTATTCTTGGTTGTAGATCCTGGGTTTTCATCATGTTGAATATTTGGTGCCAAGGCCCTGTCTTGCATAGTTTCTTTTGAGAAATCAGCTGCTGGTCTTATGCGCTCCATTGTAGGTAACTAACTGCTTTTCTCTTGCTGCTTTTAAGATACTCTCATTGTGTTATTTATATTTTTTACTCATTTATTTATTTACTATTTTTTTTTTTCTAAAATTATTCATTTACTTATTTATTTATTTTTATAGTGGCAATGATTAACGAAATCCAATAGGTTTCATCTATACACTTTAACATTAAGACATATAAATATTAACACTGTGTGCTCAACTCCCATAGCTAGATTTCTCTCTGTCACCACATATTTTCCCACTTTACACCATCTACATCCCCCCTCACCCACTCCCTACCTTCTGGTAACCACTAGTCTATAACCCATGCCCATGAGTCTCTGTTTGTTTGCCCTGTTCATTCATTGTTTTTAGGTTTATATTCAACATATAAGTGATATCATGTGATTTTCTACTTTTTCTGTCTGTCTTATTTCACTTAGCATGATTATCTCGCAGTCAATCCATGTTGTCACAAATGGCAGTATTTCATCTCCTCTTATGGCTGAGTAATATTCCATTGTATATATGTACCACAGCTTCTTTAGCCAATCATGTATCATAGGACACTTTGGTTGCTTCCAGGTATTGGCCACTGTGAATAATGCTGCTATGAACACTGGAGTGCAAATATATTTTCGTTTATGGGTTTTCAAGTCTTTGGGATAAATACTCAGTAAAGGGATTGCTGGATCATATGGTAGATCAATTCCTACTGTTTTGAGGAACCTCCATACTGTTTTCCATAGCAGCTGTACCAATTTGCAGTCCCACCAGCAGTGTATGTGGGTTCCTTTTACTCCACATTCTCTCCAACATTTGTTATTACTTGTCCTGTTGATAAAAGCTGTTCTAAAAAGTGTGAGATGGTATCTCATTGTGGTTTTGATTTGCAATTCCCTAATAGCTAGTGATGTTGGGCACCTTTTCAAATACTTGTTGGCCATATATATATGTCCTCTAGGGAGAAGTGTCTGTTCAGATCCTCCGTCAATTGTTTGATTGGACCATTTTTTTTTGTTATTGAGTTGCATGAGTTCTTTGTATATTTTGGATATTAGGCCCTTATTGGAGGTGTTGCTTGTAATTATATTTTCCCAGTTGGATAGTTCTTTCTTTACCTTGTTGACGATTTTTTTTTTTTTTTTTTTTTGCTGAGCAGAAGCTTTTTAGTTTGATGTAGTTCCATCCATTTATTTTAGTTTTTACTTCCCTTGCCTTTGAGGTCAAATTCATAAAATCCTCTTTAAGTCCAAGTTCCTTGAGTTTAATTCCTATGTTTTCTTCTATGCATTTTATTGTTTCATGTCTTATATTCAGGTCCTAAATCCATTTTGAGTTACTTTTGGTGTGTGGTGATAGACAACAGTCTGGTTTCATTCTTTTGCAGGTGGCTTTCCAGTTTTCCTATCACCATTTATTGAAGAGGCTTTCCTTTCTCCATTGTATGTTTTTGGCAAAAAAGGAAGCCAAGACTACACTCTATGACTACACTCTAAAATTAACTGAAAATGGATTAAAGACCTGAATATAAGACCTGAAAAAGAAATTGCATAGAAGAGAACGTAGGAAATAATCTCAGGGACCTTGGACTTAAAGAGGATTTTATGAATTTGACCTCAAAGGTAGGGGAAGTAAAAGAAAAAAAAAAGGAATGGGACAACCTAACCCAAACTTCGCAATTCTGCAAGAAAAGTAAACTGTCAACAAGGTAAAGAGACAATCATCCAACTGGGAAAATACATTTGCAAGCAACGCCTCCAAAAAGGGCCTAATACCCAAATTATACAAAGAAATCATATAACTCAATAACAATAGAAAAACAAAGAATCCAATTAAAAAATAGGCAGAGGACTTGAAAAGACACTTCTCCCAAGAAGACATACAAATGGCCAACAAACATATGAAAGGATGCTCAACATCACTAGCTATTAGGGAAATGTAAATCAAAACCACAATGAGATATCATCTCACACTTTTTAGAACAGATATAATCAACAGAACAAGTAATAACAAATGTTGGAGAGGATGGGAGAGAAAAGGAACCCTTATACACTGCTGGTGGGACTGCAAATTGGTACAGTCACTATGGAAAACAGTATGGAGGATCCTTAAAAAATTAAGAATGGATCTACCAATTGATCCAGCAATTCTTCTACTAGGTATTTACCCCCCAAATCTTGAAAACCCATATACCCCCCAAAATATTTGTACATTGATGTAATAGCAGCATTATTCACAGTGGGCAAATACATGGAAGCAACCGAAATGTCCTATGATAGATGATTGGCTAAAGAAGCTGTGGTACATATATACAATGGAATATTACTCAGCTGTAAGAAGAGATGAAATACTGCCATTTGCAGCAACATGGATGGACCTTGAGATAATCATGCTAAGTGAAATAAACCAGACAGAAAAAGTTGAAAACCCATATTACTTATGAGGGATATTTACCTAAAAGCAACAAACAAAGAGTACAAATAAGCAGAGACTCATGGACATTGATAATAGACTAGTGGTTACCAGAGCATAGGGATGAGGGAGAAGGTAGAGGTGGTCAAAATGGTCTAGTATGTGGTGATAGAAAGAACTCTACCTATGGGAATTGAACATACAATGAAATGTATATAAGCCTTACTAATGAATTGTACACTTGAACTTACTGGATTTCATCAAGCAATGTCAGCATAATAAAAATGACAAGATAAAAATAAAGTAATGGGGACCTATTCAACTAATTTGGCTTTTTTTTTTAAAGTACATTTGAGGAATTTGTCTAGAAAGTCTGTAGTAAGTGTTGAAAATTTCTTTAAAAGAACAAACTAATCAAAAACAGACTCAGAACTATAGAGGACAACCTGGAGACAGCCAGAGGGGAGGGGGGTGGAGATGGGGCCGGCAGAATGGGTGAAGGTTTAAAGAATTAAAATTAGTACTTGATAGATGGTCACGGGGATTGAAAGCATGGCATAGGGAATGCAGTTTAGCATTAATGTATTGGCTAGGTGGGGACAGAGGAGAGAAAAAGCATTTTTGGGAATCATTTTATAAACTGTATAAATGTCTAACCAGTGTACTGTATACTGGAAGCTAATAATAAAATAATATTAAAAAAAGAGTTGAGAAGTTTCTGTCAATTAATAAACACTAATGTCTTCTACTTCCATATTTACCTAGAAGAAATATGATAATGTATATGTGGATTAGTAAAGATGTTATTAATATAAGGACATTAGTATAGTTCCTTTTACCTGGAGGTCCAGGAAGGCCAGGTAGACCCTGTATTCCAGGAAATCCTCGCTCTCCTTTTTCTCCAGGCAAGCCAGGTAACCCAATATTTCCCTTTTCTCCTACAGTTACACCAGTCCCAGGTCTAGGAATTACCTTTATTAAAGGAAAAAAAGAAACTCAAAGAAGTAGCTTGTTCTGAAAATAACCTAGCAGCTACATATGATTATAGTGCCATTGTATTCATAGAGAGCTCAGAGGCAAAATCATTAAGAGTACTGCATAGATTATTAGTCACATTCTAGATCATGCCTATCCTTCAACTTATTAGAAACTGCCCAAATCAGTAATAATATTACCATTCTCCTGAACTCCAGGATTATAGAGCTAGAATTATTTTAAATGTTTCTTATTCTAAAATTCACATCCAGTTCATTCTAAATCTAAACCTGATCATTCTTTATTAAAAATGCCTCTATTTACCCTCTTCTTTCCTGTTGCCACAGCTATTATCTTTACCTCACACCTGGACTAACAGAAACACCTCTGAGCTTGTCCCCTTGAATCTAAATCTACCGCATATCCTAGCCATTTTTCTGTGTTTAATGACTCAAAATGTTCACTACTTTTTACTATATCTGATGCTACTTTTAACCCTTGACTCTGTCAAGGTTTCCAATATCTCTCTCACCCTTTTCACCTCCTGTTAATTCTAGCAATGAATTTTTAGGAGTAAGGTGTATCTAATTATAACCACTTCA